>VUQR01014033.1:6404-18452 GCA_015108515.1 Hemichromis elongatus | reverse complement strand
CTGGTTCGAAAAAAAAAAAAAAACACATAAAAAAGCATAAATGATCTGCAATAGTAAACACACTAATTTTTATGCCTAATCAGCCAAGGGAAATCAAGAGTATCTGAAAGTGACTCTCAAATGTTCAGACAAATGAGGGTGAAACAGTTGTGCGACTACAGCTGCTGTGGAGGCGGCTGCAACTTTTCTTTTGTTCTGATATCTTAGTTTTACTTAAGGAGGTTACTCAGGGTCTGCAGTCCTCTGTAACACTGTTTGGTTGTTATTTTTGAAGTGCTATGTTTGTTTTTTCTAAGAGTAATAATTGAATATTTTGAGTTAGGAAGCTGCGCCTGATATTATTAGAAGTGTTGAACCCCAGTGCCCCCAGTACCAGGGACAGAGGGGGAACATCTGGTTTCACTGGCTGTGTTGCCAGGTCTGTTATTTAAATATAGATATGTGTGATATCCACAGAACCATCAGAATCTCAGCTTAAAAACTCACGAATTCATTAAAGAAAGCGTATACAAATTCAATGCGGATTGCTTCGTTTACCCTATGCACAACACCCTGAAGACACAGATCTCTTTATAAGGTTGGGGAAACCTGCATCCAGCTGAGACTGGAGAGGTCGAAACATCCAACTTCCTTATTCCTTTCTTTAAGCACAGACACATGAATTTAGGCTAAGAAAAAAATCCTTCATATTTTTGAGGCGTCACTTTGCATCTCTCATATTTTGGTTTTTTTTTTTTGGATTTTCCATTATTGTTTGCTTATGATCATAATGGTTTACACCAGGCTTCATAGGCAATGCTTTTTAAAATTTTGATCAAATCAGTCCCTCTTTTTTCTACCCCTCCCCCCCTTTTTATGATCAACTTGAGGTGATATTTGATGTCCGCCCTGGTTACTGTTTTGGTTTTGTTTTCTTTGGTTGTAAATTACAAATTTAGTTTGCCAGTCTCATCCTCCCTTTGATGTGATTCCCAGAATCCCTACCTCCAAACATTTACTCTCACAGTTTGCTCATCTTTATTTCCCTGGCACATGTTGCTGATTAAAGTGGACTGTATTAAGGACTCTGAGGAGAAGATTTCAGACAGGTTATGGGTGAAAGAGTTAAATTCGATTGAGGCACATTCCATCAGTGCAAAATTTCAGCTCACTGGTTAAGAGCCATCCATCAGAGGCACTCAAAGACCAAAGTGAATATAATATTTTCCTCCATCTCTGCTATGTTTGCTAAGTTCATGTCAAGCGATGAGATCCTTGGGTCATCCTTTTTTCTTTTTTTTTGCTCTTCCCCGAGCTCATAAATTAGTGGGAAAGCAGTTTCGATTTATACAGTGACATATGTTAAGTCGTTTCAACGTCTGTCTGACTTTTCCTCTTACATTATTACAAATCCTCATGTTTGCTTTGGTCAAAGGGAAAATGGTTATCCTGAGAGGGAAAAATGTTGCCCTGTGTATTGACTGTATTAACTGATTCACATTTGATTCACTAGAATTTCAGTTTTATACCCTTTATCTTAGACATCTTAGATCTTCCTTCATCTCAGAACTCTGTCATGTCTCTTTTAAAACGACAAAACAAACCAAAAAAAAAAACACATTATACACAGTTGCAGACAATCCACAGGTTTATTTGCACCTAAAACACTGTGAGCTTTTTTTTCTTTGCTCCAGCAAAATCACAGGTGACTGCATTGAACATCTGCAGAATCTTGAGTGAGTGTTTTCTCTCTCTTTCTGTGTCTGCGTGGCATTTTCAGGCTCAGTCAGCCAAGGACAGCGTCCCTCTGAGAAAAGCTCCGGGCATCCCCTTGAACAAGGACAAACCAGTCAGGAAATTTGGTAAGAGAGGAGAAGTTCACTTCAAACAGAACTCTCATTTAAGAGAGCAGAGGAAATCTAATCTGTTTGTGTGGATGCCTCAGCTCCGGTTGTGACATCTCCTCTGCCCCCTGCTGGAGAAGTGGTGAAGTATTCAGGTCAGACTTCAGATCACGTCATCCCCAGCCAAGATATTCAAGGTAGCTGCATTTTTTAACAGGGTTACAAACATGTAAATTAGCAGATCGATTTTTTTTTTTACTTTCTTAAAACATTGTATAAAACTCCGAAACCACCCTCTGTTGACATGTTTGTTTTTTTTTATCGTTATAAAGAAATAATTAAAAGATACAACTCTCCACCACCACCACCTGACCCACTGCCGCCTGGCAAGAGGTGAGGTTACACAAACACACACAAACACGTGTTCTGTGTTGAGGAATCAGCTGTCATCAGATTTTCCTACAATAAACATTGCTTGTAAATACAGCACAGCAGTTGATGATATCTGCAGACATAGAAATAACTGTAAAGCTCAGGCTGAAACAAAGCACCAGCAGACACCGGCTCCGATGTTAACGCCTGCATTAAGCACACAGCACCAGAATGATCGTGTTTACACTCAGTAAACATAAACGCAGATTGTGCAATTAGATGTATTTGTAGTAGAAAAATCCTGCGCACCGTGATGTGTGATGTTGACACTGTTTGGTTGTATTTAGGAGACCAGAAGGGAAGTTTAGGAAGATGCAAACGCCTCGCGATGAAGCTTTACAGATCCTCAAACCACAGATTGAGAACCCTCCTGCTCCACAGGTAAACACGCGCTCACAGGTTAATGCAAGCGGCATATACAGTTGTGGTCAAAAAGCTTAAATCCATTCATCATTGACAGAAATGTCATGGTAATTTAAGGATTTTAATTATTATTATTATTCTTTTTATTTTGTTCTTTTTACAGGGCGTGGAATAATTGTACAGCATACATCTTTAATGACTATAAAAGACTAGAATTGGGTGAAATTATTTAAATTTAGTTTAGATTTTCACTGATCCACACATGGGCAAAATTATACATACAGTATATGGTTTATAATAAATACGGCCACCCCCTCTCATATTGGATTGAATGGCTCTTAGCAAGTTGCACCTCCACGAGATGCTTTTGGTGGCTATCAACCAGCTCCAGGCATAATTCTGGCTGTATTTGGCTGTTTTTCTTAGCATAATTAGTAGAGCTAATTTAAGTTGATTGGTTTTCTTATATTGTCCTGGCTTTTAAGTTATGGCTGGGAGCGTTAATCACATTAAAATGGCTACCCGCGCTACCTCGATTAACGCGTCCAGCCCCACACAAAGGGCGATCCGCATTAACTCGCTAACGGAGATTTGCCGAGTTAACGTAGATTTTGCATTAACGCCACTTTAATGCGATTGATGCTCCCAGCCCTATTTTAAGCACAGTCTACAAATTTTCAGTGGGGTTCAAATGATGGCTTTGGGAAGTTACAGAAGTTTAATGTTAGTCTGATTTATCAATGTTTGTGTTTGGGATTATTGTCCTCTTGGAACACTCCACTAAGTCCGAGTTTCAACTGTCCAGCTGTTGATTTGAGGTAAATTTAAACATTTTGGACGTAGTCCTCCTCCTTAATTGTTCCAATTGCCTTTTTTAAAATGTACAAGTACCACTGGCAGCAAAACAGCCCCAGAGCATGATGCTACCACCTCCATGCTTGACAGCTTTTGTTCTTCGGTCTAAACCTCTCTTAACCCTTTGTGGATGCAAACCCTTGGCCACAGCTGTACATACATAAGCAAATGTTTTTGTGTCTCTCCAGCCCAAACGTCCTGCTGCACCTTCACCCTCTGCGTCTGCAGTGAAAGAGGCAGGGTTTAAACCCACCAAGAGCACAAAGACCAGAGCGCCTGTCCGTCCCCTCCCCATACCTCCTCCAGGTATGCACTTATTTGTGCACAGATGAAGCTAAATCCCTTTCCCTTGTTAGATAAATCTTAGCTTTAAACAAACAACAGACCCCATAATCCTCTGGCTCAAAGAGGATTAAACATGACCAACTGGGATGAGAGGAAAGAGGAGAAGGAAAAGTTCTGTTTTGTTTAGATCAAATAGACCTTACAAGAACAAATTACGTGCTGAAGATATTGTCTAGCTCACAGAAAACCTGCAGAGTCTCATTTTAGTTCAAAAATTGTGTTTCAAGGCTTCTAAATGATGAATTAAAAAGAAAAACCCACATGAGCCCTGTTTTAGCTTTCCTTCGCTGGTTACCAGTCAGCTTGGGAAATTAATTTTAAGATTTTATTAATCACATTTTAAGTGCTTTATTGCTTGGTTTTGAGCTTTATTACTGCAACCCAACCAGCCAGATTCTCAGCAAGGACTCGGCTGACTAGATCAAGCCTAAAGCGGAGGGCTTTTTATTTTCACCAGGGGACCATAATCTGTAAAACTGGTTTAGTCAGTGACTAATTGTAAATTACAGACACAATGTCTGTCAATAATGTCTCTGTTTTACTTTATATTTTTCAGTATTTATTGTCAGGCTTTGTTTGCCTACTTCATTTTCAGAGGTCTGCTTTTATTTATCGTACTATATTCAATTGCTTAATCTGAATTTGCCTTCATAGAGTGCCTCCTAATGTATTTGAGAAGTGCTTTATGAATAAAGTAGTTGAAATTTACAAGCTTTTATTTATCCTCCAAACCTCTGTGCCATCTGTTTAGTTAATGTTTGAAAAAATGAACATATGTGCTCATTGTTATCAAAGTGAAGCCCAAACACCCAGAACAGAGTCTCTTAAGAGTTTTTAGGTCTTACTGCGTCATTATGTCACCTCCTTGCCTCATTTTATCCATTTATATGTCTTCCTGAGCTCATCTAAGAAATGCCACTGTGATGGTTCCAAGCTTTCCTGATAATTTGAAATAGATTTATAGTAATTTGATATCTGGTTATTATAAAGTTATGGCCTGCTCGCTGGATCGTTACTGTTCTTGGATTTGGGTTCACTTTCTGCTTTGAGTTGGTTATTTGTGTTCTTAGTTTCCTC
Organism: Hemichromis elongatus; assembly: GCA_015108515.1. Lineage (NCBI taxonomy): Eukaryota > Metazoa > Chordata > Actinopteri > Cichliformes > Cichlidae > Hemichromis > Hemichromis elongatus. The sequence continues at coordinate 13,557 of VUQR01014033.1, read as the reverse complement.
AGTGTTTCCCAGTCTGTTCCTCCATCCTTCTTGTTTCTGTGTTAATGTCATGGCTCCACCAGTGTAACTTCTTTTGTTTAATGCAGGGTCTGCTTTAGTTCTCTTTCCAGTTTTACTTCAGTACTTGGGTTCCTTTCATGCCCTGCATTGGCATTATTTCCTGCGTTCTGATTATCTTGATTGTTTTCACCTGTGTCTCATTCCCCATCCTGTTCATTGTTCTCAGTTAACTGAGTGTGTATAAATAGTCCTGTTTATCATTCTCAGATCATTGGTCTCCTCCCCCTGTTTTTCTGACTTTTCAGACTTTTAGTATTCTTCACTTTGCCATTTAACTGCTTGCTTTTGTGTCTTGAAAGTCAGTTGTAATTTTGCTGCCATCTCACATTGCCTGGCTTGTAAACATTAAGTAATGGCTGAGACAACTGTAATAGCTCTTGAAAGGTCAGGATAATGACAGTTGTGAAATTGGGAAGACTGTCACAACAAGCAGGCAGTGAGACTGCACATGACCCAAAGCTACACATATTCAGAATTTAAAAAAAAAAAAACATTTGACTTTCTGTAAAAAAAAAATAAAAAAAAATACAAAAATGTTGGAATGAGTTCTTTCTTCACCTTATTTTCTACAGAGGTAAAGATTCACTTCACTGCATTTGCATTAGCCTCACCTGTACTGTGGAGTGATAACTAGCACAGGTTAGGGTGCTAAACAGAAATGCTGAGCATAAACTCCCTTGTTTGGTTTCCCCCTTTGTTCCCAGTTAGCCCAGTGAGTATAAATAGTCCTGCCAGCTCATTTGTTCGCTTCTCTCTCTGTTCCTGTGATCCAAACACAATCTATTAGATTTTAAGGTTTCTTGACATTGCAAGCAGTTATTAAACTGCTTACCTTTGTGTCTTACATTAGTATCAAAATAGATAACTATAATAAATCACTCTGGAAGTCAGGGAAAGGAGGGCAGAGAAATGCAAAGCACAGGTTTGCCTGAGCACAGTCTCATCCTTATTCTCATGTATAAATAAGAGTTTTGACCGGAGGTAACACAGAAATTATAATCTGACCTGTTTGATGCAGTCTCACGAGAGCTTCCAGTAGAGACAGAAAATATCCAGACGCAGCTTCATCAGCGGACCAATGAAGAACACTACACCTACACCAATGTTCCCTGGAGGCTGTATCTGAGGAAGGAAGTGAGCACATATCCAAATATAAATTAAAAAAAATTCCACTTATTCTGACCCTTATTGCCCCACCATTAAACCGCGTATTTCCTACTGCATTTCCTTTCCTTTACAGGTATTTTATCCCAAAGACAGCTTCAACAGTCCCCTGGTGCTGGATCTAATTTTCAAACAGGTAACTTTTCTTTTTGTTTAACTTAACTTTTCTTTCTTTTTTTTAAACTTCCAAGCCATTTGAGCTCAATAAGTTTAACTAATAACACAAAGATCATAGAAAGATTCGTCTTAATAATTTCTAACAATTCCTCTTCTCTGCTCTCCTCTGTCCTCCAGATAGTAAATGACACCTTGTCAGAGGCGTGTGTTCGCATCACCCGGGATGAAAGGCAGAAAATGAAAGCTCTTTTTGGTAGTCTGTCTGTTCTTCCGGGAGACATTTTTTTTAAAGATCGTATGCTTGAATCTCTTTGACATTTGTGATTTTGTGTGTCTTTTTGTGCAAATGGCAGCTAAGCACGGTGTCAGACAGAATATGGATCCAGTGGAGGAGCACGTAAAGAAAACAATTGTCACGGCAGCCAGGGAGACCTGGGAAATATACTTCTCCCGACTCTTCCCGGCCTCGGTGAGCCTGGTGGTGAATCCTTAGGGCAATATGATTTCTGAGTCAGTGGGGGATTTTCATTTTTAATAAAACTTTTTTATTTTTTTCTGTTTGTGTCTGCAGGGTAGTGTAGGAACGGGAGTGCAGGTATTGTCAGTGTCCCACAGTGGCATCAAACTGCTAAAGACTGTAAAAAGCAGCGCTGCAGCTCCGGACTACTTCCGAGTCTTACGACCGTACACGTATGTACTTGTTTTGTCTCTATGTAGATTTCTGTCACAGACAAATACAAACATACATGGAAATACAGCACACAAGACAACAAGCAAAGTTTGCACAATTTTAACAAACTTGAAAGTCAGTGTTTGTGACCACCTTTATTTGCTAACACAGCCTAGGCAAGCTTTCTCATTCTATCTTTAAGTAGTCTTCAGGAATAGTTCTCCAGGCTCCTTGAAGGACATTCAAAGCTCTTCTTTGGATTTTGGCTGCTTTCTGTTATCTGTCAATATGATTCCACACTGCTTCAACGATGTTGTGGTCTGGGGAAGCATATCTGTGACTGATAGTGTTTCACTTTTCTGTCCAGTTATGCCTTTACTGCAATTGCATTGTGTTTGGGGTCTTGCTGGCATGCTGAAAATAACATAAAACTGTACCCAATCAGACGCTTTCCAGATGGTACTATATGGTGAATCATAATCTGTGCTCATAATTTAATCAGTTTTGACAACAACACTGGCTGAAACGCAGCTCCAGACTATAACAAAGCCTCTACTGTGCTTTACAGATGGCTATAGATGCTCACTGTTGTACCTCTCTCCTGATCTCCTCCATACACACTGATGACCAAAAGCTTTTACATTTGGAATCATTACTCCATTAGACGGGTTAGAACTGTTCCCTCACAGCAAGAAGGTCCTGAGTTCAATTCCCCATTGGGCCAGGGTCTGTCTGTGTGGAGTTTGGGTTCTCTCTGGGTACTCTGGCTTCCTCCTACAGTCCAAACACATGTAGTGTCTTTGGACTGTAGGAGACTTTGTTTACCAATTAGCCTAACTGGGGTAAGGTTAATTGGTAACTCTAAATTGCATAGGTGTGAATATGAGTGTGAATGGTTGTCTTTCTCTATGTGTTAGTGACAAACTGGTGACCTGTCCAGGGTGTGCCCTACCTCTCACCCTAAGACAGCTGGGATAGTCTCCAGCCAAGGGTATGCAGAAGAGAATAGATGGAGTCCTTTAGATCTGTTGCTGCTGCTGATTTTCATTCCAGTTCTTGTGTAATTTCACATACCTCTGCCTTTTCTCCCTGTTTTCCTTCATGGCTTTTTCCTTTCACTGTCACCATTTCCATTTCCAGTTTCCATTTTTTTTTCCTATTTCTTAAGGACATGACTTTCAGCTATAGATTGTTTCTTAGGCCTGACACTTCTTTAGCTTCTTTTTTTTGTATAAGAAACTAAAGAAATCAATTATATCTTTATATATCAGTATACAAAAAGCATTCCTCTGAAAAGGACTGGACTGAAAATGAGTGCAAAAACCAGCCAGTGTTCAAAGGGAAATCCTGAATGGCCTTCAGAAAGCCTGGAGAACCAGACCACCTAAAAAACTGAGAAGTCTATAGAGACATGACGACTTTTAGACTTTTAGTATCTCCAAGCTCTCACCAACATGTTGTCTGATAGTGTGTTTTATTTTGTTTTGTTTTTGTTCGTTTATACTTTTCAGCTTAAACTTTACCCTGTTCTTTTTTTCCAGCTATGCAGACATCCTGTTTGTGACCATCCCATCTGAGAACATGCTGGAGTTCAATCTGACCAATGAGAAGCTCATACTGTTCTCAGCCAAGGCCCCACAAGTCAAACATCTCATAGACACCTTCATCAATGAGATCAAAAAGGCACAAAACACACACACAAATAATTCACCTTAAACATTCAGCTTAAGTAGGTTAACATGCCAATGTCTAGATGCACAACAACAAACAACAATTGCACATATAAAACATACTCAGGTTTTTGAGCTGTTTAAAATGACAAACAAACAAAAAAATGAGCCACTTTTTCTGTGTTTTTTGCCTTTCTCCCTTAAGGACTCAGACTACGTGATTGCAGAGCGTAACTTTGTTACAGACGACCGCTCCATGCTCAGTTTCCATAAAGGTGACATCATCAGGCTTCAGGTTATGGATGGGCTGGAGAAAGGTGAGGCACTGGTGTGGAGGTCACGCTGTATTCAGTGTAAATCTGTGGCAGACTCACGACCGCATATTTGCCTTTGCTCATTCTCCAGGGTACGGCTATGGCTGCGTGGTGAGGAAGAAGGTTGTGTTTTTGGAGGAACTGAAGAGAGACACTCAGGACTTTGGTATTTATGAAATCCAGTTATTTTAATGAAATGAAAAACAATCAGTTTTGCACAGAGTTCCCAGATGTTGGATGAGACCCAAATATAAACAAAGTGACAATTCAAAATGACGGTTTTAGAAGATTTACTAACCTGTGCTGCTCTGTGTTACCCTGGGGATGTGATGGTATTTTTAAAGCCAGGGAAGAATCGCTGCAGTCGTGTTGACGGCGCCTGCGGCACTCTTTAAATACAATATTGTATCAGAAAATTATTTTCCAGATGGATGACTGCAGTGCAGTTCCAAAACTATTGATTTATGTGTTTTCTTGAGGACATAAAAGATGAAATGGTATCACAAATGTCACATCAAGCAGTCAGTGGATACGACAAACTACAGCAGAACTTTGCCCACATATTTGTAATTTATTCTGATGTGTTAGTTTTGTTTTTCGGGGCCTTATATTCAGAACTTATAAACTGCTCATATAGCACTCCATACTCATGTTTTATTCATGTGAATCCTGCCCGCGCCATTCACACCGCTCTCATTCAACCACAGTCCTTAAATGGTAGCATAAAACGCTATGTTTTTACATAAATTAACCTTTAATGTTAAGGTGATTTATGGGCTGCATAAAACATTTTTCATCAACTACGTGCCTGAAATGTGCGTTTGTTTTTTCTTTTTTAAGATGTATCGTGTCTGTTCTTATGAAACACAAAAAGGGGACTCACTGCTGACCTTGGGGCAAAGTGTTGGTCCCTATAAGCCGACGGTTCGTTTACTTCGACCTGAAACAAGACGATCTCCAAAGTTGAGACACAACGACTTCCTTATCTGATTACCTTGGTCACTCCTCTCTGAGTTGGTGCCCGGCCCTGTATACTGCTTGACAAGCTAAAACAGTTTTATTTATTTTTAAAAAGGAAAGTAACGTTTTTGAGCACTCCTTCAAAAATGGAAGATTCACAATTCAGGTGTTTTCATTCACATTGCCACGGGTGTCTAAAATCATGCACCTAGATATGCAGTCCGGCCATAAAAACATATGTGAAAGAGTGGGTCAGTCTAAAGAAGGGATGTCAAACTCTTTTACGTAAAAGGCCCCATACCGCTTACTTTCATCAAAACGAGGAGTAAACCTCCCTCCCTGTCGATGTAAAGAAGTTTAACTACACGTTAAGTCTGTCAGATATATTAGTATAGGCAAAAAAAAAGAAGAAGAAATTTCAGTTCATCTAATTTTTTTCTACATGATAAAGAAATTTGCTAAATAAAAGACATCAGTCAGCACGATTCTTTGAGCTTAAAGTGTAAGAAATACATAAAATTACAGAAAAAGTTCGGGTAGCTCAATGCTCAGACTGTCCTGTAATTATAAAACAAGAAATCTTTGTTAATTCACAGGAATGTTTTCTTACTGTTGGCCCATTGTAAAAATCAAACTGAAATTTCTTTTGTAGAAAATGGGTTTTCTGTCATTGTATTATTTATCTTTTATATAATTACTTTGGTGTAGTATGAATGGCCACAGGAAGCTTTTTAGCAGTGGGAAATGCTGTAAAACTTAAAATACATTTTAAAATACACAATTTAAACCTTCCTTCACATTTCCAAAGCCATCAGGTGGGCAGGATTAGAGTCCTTGCTGGTTCTTTCCCCCGGGCCTTATGTTTGACACCCCCGTTTTAAAGAGTTCTCTAAATTTGGTTGCGTGTGTCATAGGATTACAGCTTTGCTACAAGTCAGTTGTTTAAATTTCTTCACTCATAAATATTTCACAATTAACTGTAACAAGTACTCTTGCAAGCATTTAGGAACCACAGAAACTTGGTGTAAACTTACAGAGCAGGTTGATGGGTTGAGCTCCAAACCTCCTCTGGCATTAACATAACTACCGAGAACTTCGTGGCATTTATGGATTCCATGGCTGACCAGCTGCATGCAAGCCTTACAGCACGATGTCATTGGACTCTAGAGCAGTCAAAACATATTCTGTGGATTGATGAATTATATTTCTCTACCTGGAAGTCTGATGGATGGATCTTGGTTTGGCGCCCGGCAATTGCATACTTCTAATTTTGCTTCTACTGCTCAGAAACCCTCAGACAACTGAGCCAGTTTTTACACACGCCTGAAAAAGAAAAAAACAAACAGGCTCTCTGGAAGCTAAGAGCCAGATGAAAGGTTAAACTATTGAATATCGCAGCATTTATTTCATCGCTCTTTAGCTTCAAGGATTGCTACAGCACCAGGTCATGTTTGGGATCAGTTAGGGGTTGCCCCCATATTAGATAAGTTAGCGTTGTGCTCTAATCCATCCATCTTGTAAGTGGATAAAGAAAAGCCTTTAGATAAAGATCAGACCTGTTTAAATGAAAAGATGACCTGCTGGTAGAGGAAAGGCTGATAGAGATCAGGACGTGCAGAGCGGAAGCTTGTTCGTTAGGGGCAGAGAACGATCAGGTGTTTGCCCTGCATCATCTGCACCTTGTTACCCCTCTACTCCGTGTGTGCATCAGGCTGGAAGTTTGGCGCCGTGTTCGGTCGCTCAGGCGCGTTCCCCACCGAGTGCATTCATCCCGTCGGTCCTCCTGACTTCCTGTCACTTCCATTGGACCGAAAGTCAGAGCCTCGAGGTGGAGCGGGACAGTTCGCTGTGTCATCAGCTGTCGCTGTCGCCGTAGCATCCACAATGGCTGCGCATGAGATAGATCAAACGATTGAGGTTCAGACACACACACACACACACATACAGATTGTTTGTTTTTCTGTCAAACTGAATTCAGGTTGTTTATCACTGTCACTCTTTTCCTTTCAGAAGGTCTCTCTTGATGGCTTTGCTGATGGAGATCTGGATGAAAGTGCCCTGCAGGACACTAAATATGACATGTTGGAGTTTGCCAAGAAGTACTTCAGACAGGTGCCCAGTGGGAAAGGGTGAGGCCAAAACACAGATTGGGGGGAGGGGGGGACTCATGTATGCATGCACTGTAATGTCTCACAGTG
>VUQR01014031.1:1955-16598 GCA_015108515.1 Hemichromis elongatus | reverse complement strand
CTTTGGTAGAATTAAAAAATAAGTGTAGTGCAGGTCTATGATGAGTTTTAGTGCTACTATCATCTAGCTTTGACTCTGGTTCTGACTTGGTTAAGTCCTAAAGTTGTCCTGATTTTGAACTGTTGTAGTCCTGTTTTAATTCCTGATCAGTTCTGGGTCTGGTTGAATTGTGATTTAGTCCCCGTGTCTTGATACAGCCCTGATTTTGTTCTGCCTTGCTGCTTAATTAAAAAAAATAGTTTAAGGTGTCCTGCATATGTGATATAATTTTTTTTTCCTATATGAAGTTTTTCTTTTTTGAACAAAACTCAAAACACAGCCTAATAAATCATTCAGTCATTTCTTTTTTTTGTCTCGGTCTTGGTCTTGGTCTTGGTCTCGGTCTTGGTCTTGGTCTTGACTCAGTCCGTGTGGTCTTGGTCTTGTCTTGGTCTCGATACCCTCTGGTCTTGGTCTTGTCTTGGTCTCGAGATCCTCTGGTCTTGGCCTTGTCTTGGTCTTGGTTTAGGCGGTCTTGACTACAAATCTAGTAGTTTATAGGATTTCTCCCCGCTAAAGACTTTTGACGAGAAGTTATTCATATATAAGCTCTAATTGAGCCTCTATTTTTTTCTGTTTATGTGTTTGTTGTTGTCCTAGATGGCCTGACTCAGCAGGTGGGGGTAAACACAGTTTCTGTTGCCTTTAAGGAGTGCAGAAATGGCTCCGCTATGCTCCTGATCGGATGTGCAGGACGATATCAGGCCCAATCATAGAGTAAACTAAAACCAATTAGTTGTAAATAAGATATTTAACAAAAAAGCATCCTTATAGGATGTTTTTCTTTTTCTTGACGCAAAGACGTCTATTGTCATTTTGTTAATTACATAACGCTTAATATTATAGAGATATTATTAATTGAAAGATAATATATTACATATAATGGTAATCCTGTTTTTAGATAATACACAATTGTCTTTTACTTTTGATTGATTGATCTGGAATAGTTTATTATTAATTGAAATACCTATTAAGTCTTGTTTATTATTGAATCATAATGTAATTGTTATTTCAATATTAACCACGGGTGCAAATAAACAGCAGAATTCCAAATTGTTTCATTATTAACTGAAATGTGATGTAAAATCAGTGTCAGATTTCAAAGGGATTGCCTGACATTGATTTAACATGTCTTCAATGTCTTCTTGCTATCTGGGAGGACTCTGTCCTTTCCCACAACATGTGAACCCCAACGAAGGAACAAATAAAAATGTAATTTCTCACCTCATTTCTGGGATTATGAGTCATATTCACTAAAAACAAAGACACAGGAAGCAGAGATACTGCTGTCAGTACCACAAAGTACTACTTCTGCTAACAGTTGCCATGCTGTGTGGCTCCTCTGCTGTTACCGTAGTAGTAGTCAAAGGTGGCATTGTAGTCATAGTTTTCATCGTATTCAGGCGTTGGTGTTGCTGTGTAGTCATCATCGTAATCTACATTACCGGTGGAGGGAAATAAAGAAGAAACAACAACGTATTAAAAGATGGATTTAAGGGAAACAGTCTTTTTTCAGTGTATGCAACATTAGCAAAAGTGTTAGCATAAAATGTAGCATACAAATAAGTGAAATGTTAGCATAAAACCCATGGTCAGGATAAGGTGGTGAGGTTCAAACTGTGTGAATGTGTTGCATTTGACAGGCTGGTGTGAGGATTTTAGATAATGAAACTGCAGGCGTTTCCAAATTCATGGGTTGCATCCTCATGAGGACCAGACCTACGGGATCTACGTCGACCAGGTCCTCATGAGGTGGGGTAGGGTGGAAGTGAGCGGCTGGTGAATTTGGACGGTCTAGCCTTCAGACTTGCGTCACCAGCTGTCTCGGGCTACGTTCACATGTATACGGGTATTTTTGAAAACAGAAATTTTCCGTTTTCGTTTTAGTTACAAAAAAAAAAAATCACATCCACGCATGAAGTTTTGGAAAAATAACTCCGTCCACACTTAAACGCTAAAAACTGAGTTTTTGAAAATCTCTACCCTGACAGGAGTTCTTAAAAAGCCTACATCGCGTCGCTGTGACGTAATCGGTCTACAAATGCAGCCTCACAAGGATGCAGCCATGAATTTGGACACGACATGCGTGTTCTGCTTCATGTCTCTCCATGTTTCCCGTTTTATTTTGAAAGTCTTGTTTTTCCATGTTCAGTGTGTTTAGTTTTGCTTCCCCTGTGGTGTCATGTTCAGTTGTGTCAGCTGTGTTTCCAGGTGTTTCCACTTCTCTCATTAACCTCCTGTGTATTTAAGTCCACTGTCTCCCTGTGTTCAATGTCAGCTCATCTGTTAAACGCTTCATGTTATGTCAGGTTTCAGGATTTTTTTTTCTTCTTCTTCATGTCTGTATTTGCATGTACCTGCTTAGTTTCATGTTCTATTTTTCATGTTTAGTTTAGCTGTCATTGGTTTAGTTTAGTTTGGTTATGCCTGTGTTCGCCCTGCCTTGTTTTGTGTTTGTGTATTCAGCCTAAACAGCTCACTTTTTGTTATACTTCGTTTCCTCGTCCGTGTCTGCTTTCGGGTCTGCTTTGCAAACGCACTGGCCATAACAGAAAGTAGGCATTTATCCTGTTTTGTGTCAGAGGTTCAGGCTGGAGATGCTGGTGGTGTAATGGCGTTTTGGACATGATGAAGCTTTACATCCCTGTTGCAGATACACATCCTCATTTTATTATGAAAAGAGGGACTTCTGCGGATAAAAGGAAAAGCAATGAGGTTTACCAAAATCCCCTCTCTCGCTTTCTCTCTTTGTTTTGTAATCTAATATCAACATTTACTGTAAGTGGGTGTGAGTACCAGACAGTCCTGCTCATATATCCCGATGAGACGGTGACTAAAAATCACTTAAGAGTTAATCATTTGCAGCTGAGACTGCACTCAGATTACACGCTCAGGGTTAAACCTGTAGTCAGACTCGGGGGACTTGGCGGTAATGTGATCACCTTCCTGTGTTTGTATTTTTTATACCTGGTTTACGAGAAAAATTAGCCTCTTCACTTCTGGTTTAACCGTCTGTTATGAACAGTTTTATAAGAGCTGATAATGAAAGAAATGGTAATCACAAAAGCAAGTGTTATATTCCTTTTGGTTTCCTCATTTTAAAGGATGGCAGCTCTTTGATAGGGAGGTGTGTTTGGGTTGGCGGTCTGCAGTAAGAACCTTTTTTTGCACAGGTTTGTGGCACTCATAAATGGGCTCTTCTGCCTTGAAGGGTTCAAATGATTCACAGCAAAAGAGCACAAACACATCAGAAAGCACAACAGAGGTGTCTGTTATCACTTCTCTGTGTACATAATACATGAAGAACTACAATTTAGCAGGTTTTTTTATGACTTGGGAATTACAGAGATATTCAGTCTCTAACCTAAGAAGCCCCATTTTGAAGAATGAATAAATGAATAAAATTTTATGATTTAATAAGAACAAGCATTGTCTAGTTATTAAGGTTTGGAAGATGGATTTAAGGGAAAGAGTTTACCTCCAGTAAACTGGGGTACCAAGATTTACACGTGAAGGAGGAAAACTGGGAAATAAAACGGTTACAGATAGAGACCAAAGGAGGGACGGATAATTGAATGACAAACTGAAAAATTGCAAGAAAGGAAAAAATAGTGGTATATAAAGCTATGAAATGGTTATAAAGTTATTAAATGAATTAATTGCCCCTTCGGGGGATAAATTAAGTAATTCGGATTCTGATGAATAAATCTAAGAAAAACCCTCCTTGCTAATTTTTTATGGTAAAATTGGATTTTACCAGAAAAAAAAAAGAAAAACACTTTTATTTTAGGACAATTAAAGGAATGAATTTAGTTTACGCCACCAGAGACTCTGAGAAAGACAACATGAGAGTGAAAGTGTTCACCAAAAACAGACATTTCCTCATCAGCCTCCAGGCTGTGAAAATGTGCCGCAGTGGGCTGGATGAACGAGCGCTTCGTCTCATTCTGACAGTTTGGCTCAGAGACTCGCCTCCCTCCGTGAACTTGCATGTTTAGATAAGAATGTGCACTCAAACACTCCTTCTTCACAGCAGTTACACTACGGACTTAGACGTGTTGGGACCTACCCGCAGAGTGAACTCAGGAACTCAAAACAGAAAGCAAATACAGTCAGCTGAATCTCCCGAGAGGGAGTTGCAAAAGAGAATTTGGCCTTTAACTTAAACCTCGTAATTATTCCTGTAAAAAAAAGTGATTAATTGGGGCCTGGGGGTAAAATTAAACCTGGAGATACTCCAAGAAGGACTAAAATTGACTGGTTCTTGTCTACTTAGGTCCAATCTTCTTGCAGCTTGTCGAATTTGCAATCTTTTCCCGCTAAACATCTTTCAGCAGGTGATACATCTCCCATCTCCTTTCTCACCAGCTAGCAGGACCCGGAAGGTTAGGAAAACCTTGCTAATTGTGCATGTTTAACACAGTTGTGGAAGTGCAGATCTGCATGTCCAAATGTTTTAAAGTCAAAATTATAAACATCTTGTCTCAGAGTGATGTTGAAAAACTGGTCCATGCTCCTCATCAGTCTTTATGACTCATTTTTAGTTTATTCAAAACACCAAATCTTGGTTAGGATCACAAAAGGAGGGAGGCTTAGCTAACATTAGCTGCACGATAAGGTGGCAGAGTGCTAACATAGAGTCTGGACCTGATCTTCTCAGAGACACTGAGAAGGTTTGGAGTTTGTGTGACCCATCGGTGCCCTGCTGGCTGTACGGGAGATCACAGAATTACCACCATGAAAGGAAACATGTTGGTAACTGTTTCTGTGGTATCTGATGCTTTGATCTGTTGGCCAGACTCCAGCTCTTTTATTGTATTTCATAATCAACTAAAGTTACTGTTAATTCAGTGGTTGTGACAGCTTGCTGGTTTGTGATCATGAAATGTCTTATCTGTTCATATTACTGGACATGAAGACTCATGTTGCACACATTTTGGTCTTTGTGTTTGGATGGTATCGTTGACAGACCGTGAAAGCAGAGGTTTTCTGTCTGATCTCATCCAGGAGATAAAGTTTCACAATTCATCTTGAAAAAATTCACTGGAGGGCAAAGATGAGTTAAACAACCTGCAGCTCGGTTACAGCTGGACGTTCTCCCTTCATTATCTGAAAACACCAAACTAATGGAGACATTGGATAAAGATGAAACCCAGATAAAGGTTTTCCCAGCCTTTAGCTTTAAGGCTAAGCCAAGCTAAGCATATCCTGGATCCAGCTTTTTTTCTTTTACTTGTATGTTTTAGACAAGCTATATTAGTCAAATACTTATATGTATACATATGAGATGTTTGAAGGTGTGGCCTCCTCTAGATGTACTGCAGGCATTCACCCTCCTGCATGTGGACTGCATGGTCTGCATTCGAGGAATTGCTCTCCATTTCTGGATGAGTGCCACTGACAGGTGTGTAATGATAATGGGCTGTGGCTGTATCTCATATCACATCAGCCCAGTAAGTCCCAGGCATGTTTAATAGGAGACATATCAGGTTTAAATACTGACCAAGGAGATGTCTGGGTATGCTCCTGATCTAGAAAGGCCTGTGTTGCTGTGGCAGTGTGCTGATTATAGATGGTCCACCAGACCTGCAGCAACAACCTGGACGCCCAGGTCCAGTATTCAGTGTGCCAGCTGCAGTGTGGTGGCACTCATGACTGTGCTTTGTATTATGTGAACCAATGCAACAAAGTCCACAGTGGAGTTTATTTATGTAAAAAGAAAAAAAAATTACAAATCACTCCACTGACTAACATCAATAAACATCGCTATGCAGATGATACACAGCTGTACGTTTCTGTTAAGCCTAAACTTCAACTGCCTCTCCTGCCTCACTGATGTACATACTGTACTGTATGTCTTCAAATTTCTTTGATAGTTTCTCTAACAAAGTCAGTAACATCAAACCATCTGCTACGAACCCTGCTATCATCTTTGACCAACGTCTGAATTTTGCATCTTACATCTCAATCTCATCCAGTCCTTTTGCCTTCACCTCAGAAGAATCGCAAAAGTCAAATCTGGAACTTGTCAGTGTTCCTTTACCTCAGACAGATTGGTGCAGAATCCAGCTGCCATGCTGCTAACAAAATTAGCCAGTGCTTTGTCTTATTTTTGCATCCCTTCACTGGCTTCCAGTAAAACATATAAAGCTCTAAATTGACAGGCCCCTGCTTATATCACTGCAGTTGGGCTTTCAGTCGTGTGACCAAGGTCTCCTAACTGTCCCTCACTCTGATTTTAAAAGCAGATGAAAGTGTGAATGTTGGAATCAATGTTGTACGGTCGATTATGTGTCTCTGTGTTCAAACAGCTACACTTTAATTACATTTTTTGGGCTTCTTCTCATTCTTCTTCTTCTTCTTATTAAACTGATATACAGCAGTGTTTTCTAAGATATCTAAAAACAATGTGCAAAGAAATGAATTTAAAACCAAGATTGAAAATTTTAAACATTTTGCTTGGTGCACATACAGAAGATTTCTCCACCCAGGTTTGGGAGACAGGCAGTTCAAATCTCTATGGATGTTTGATGGGAATCCTGGTACTGTATGAGACGGACCGGCTGATTGGTGCAGCGATACAGTTCAACTTTCCATTTATGGGTCAGTTTGAGCACGAACCCTCATCCTGAAGCTATGACCATAATTAGAAGAACATGCTGGGGGTGTACTACTTTCTAGCTAATCATTGGGACAGTTCACAGTCTAAGTGGTTAATCCTCTAATGTATTTATCATTTATCATCATATATCAGTAAACAGCATTACGCACTGACAGTCACACCACGTATTCCACCTTCTCAAGTTACTAAAACTACCGCTGTGTGGAAACTTCTTAGAGATGGGGTGAGGAACTCCAAAGGCAGATTGGCATGGAGAAGCAGCTTCTTTGAGTCAAAAGCAGTCATTTGAGATCGCTTTGGGCACCGTATCAGGAAGCCTCCTGGGTGCTTTGCCCTAAATATTTTCTCAAAGAAGACTTCGTGTAGATTCAGAACTGCAGATGTCGTCTGAGACGGGCTTGGCTTCTCCAGGGGAAAATTAAATTCTTTGCTAGGAGGCAGGATGTCTGGGATAGCTTGCTGCCACTGTGACTGTTGTTTCTACTGTTTCTACATTTAATTTAATTTTTTACTGTGCAAACTGTGCAATGGTCCCCCTGGGCCATTAGCGTTAGAGCTGCTGGTTTTGGGCCCATGTTAAGTGCCTAAAGCTGTAAAAGTCAGAGCTGAGACAATTCAAATGGAAGAGAAGGTCAGGTATGCTATCTGGAATCAAGGCTAAGCCACACGTATGACTGGAATCCATCAAATATAATTTAGAAAGAAAAATGAAGGAAAGGCTTATTTTAAGTTTGTGACTGGTGTTACATCACGTGTGTTTAAATGTTTAGAGTTTTTGGGTCACTGCTTTTTATAGTTACGCAGGAGCCAGGCCAAAGAGCCAGACGCTTATTTAAAGAACAAAAAAGGAGAATTACAGCAGTTTAGCTTTCTGGGTTTCACAATCAAACCACTGGAGACCTTTAGGAGAGTGATCTGTCTGTTTAATGGTGCAACTCATAACAGTCCTCAGGAGACATCTAAATTATGACAAGAAGATAAAATTAGGCTGAGATTTATTTATTTTAATCTATTTTTTGAAAATCCACTTTATGAGACTTTAAAGATTTGTTTCATGAAGTGAATTTTTTATGTCTGATTACAATCTTAAAACAGACTAACACTGTCATGGTCCTGGGTCCCGGGTCCCGGGTCCCGGGTCGGTGACCCAGTGTTGACATTCAGGTTTTGGTTTCTCTCTCACTGTGTCCAGCTCCTTAGCCCTTCAGTATTTCTTGATTTATAGTTTTAGTTTTTTTTATATGGGTTTCCTGTTTTACTTTGAAGGTTTTGTCTCATGTTGATGTATTCTGTTTTACTTCCTTGTCTTGCCCAATTAGTTCCAGCTGTGTTGCCACCTTTTCCTCGTTCTCTCATTTTCCTGCTTGTGTATATATAGTGTGTGTTTGCCATTGCTTGTTGTCGCTCCGTCGGTGTTACCTGGTGTATCTCTGTGTCTCTCTGCTCTACAGTCTCCAGCTCATCTTTGCTCACCATTCTGCGTTCTTATGGTTTCAGGATTGTTCATTAGTTTTTCCCGGTTTAGGTTATGTCTTAGTTCTGTCCTCGTCATCACTCGCATCACAGCCAGTGTTCACATTTTGGGTCTGTTATTCACAAAAGCCACGTGGCTTGCTACCGTCAAAATGAATGTAGTGGAATAAAAGGTCCTATTTGTAACACACTCTAATGATGACACCACCGACTCCGACCAATTACAGATCAGAAAGCTTTTCTTTCATGGCTTCGCTGCCATGGCAGCGTGTGATGCGCTGGACAGAATGTGTGCTGCAGACATGAAATACACTTCCTATTGAAAAAACACGAGTTACAGGCTGACTATCAACCCGAGGAGCAACACGGTGAAAGCACCAACACGCTCGAGGGACTCCTCGGCTGAGAACACGACATGGCGTGAAAGCATCAGCTGAAAAACAGGTCTGATAAGAACTTCATCACGCTACGTAACCCTAACCTCGCCCACCCTCTTTTTCAACATTCATATCGCTTTATTTTTCAAAATAAGACAAAGTTACACTTTCTTTAAATTAAATGTAACGTTTTAAATTTAATGTTTAATTCTTCAACAAAATGCTAATAATAAAGTGTTAGGAGAGGTGACGTCATATCAGGGGGTGTGGTTAGGGTTGTGCAGAGCGATAAAGCTGTCATCACTACATTTCCTCTTCTCATCTGGTCAGAGAATTTACCCACAACATGGTGGCAGACACAGAACTTTACCATGTACCAGGTCAGCTAATGTGGACCAATCTTTGCAATGACCTGATTTTCTTATTTTAAGGAACAAATCAATAACTAAATGCTGATAAGTGCACGCTGCTGCTGCTGCTGTGAAGTAAATGAAGACCGGTCCTTGGTGAGCTGGGCCATCGTTGTGGAGCAAGCTTGTTCGGTTTGGCACAAACACAGTGAAACAACACATGGCTTCATATACTCAAATTAAAACATATTTAATAAAGGCCATTAAATCAAGATCAAATGTGATTATTTCGACCCAAGAGCTGATCTTTAATCTTTTACACCATCACAAACGCACACAGTGACAGGTAAGGACATGTAAGAGCTGCAGGAGGTTAGAAAGGCTCATTTTTTACAGCATGATAACCTGCACCTGAAATAAAGCCACACACCTGTCCTGACAGCAGCTAAAACTGGGGCGGACTCCCTCGATGAAGATCAGATTTTAGGTGTTTAATCTGTGCTCTGTTTTCATAAAACCTCCTGTAAGCTGTAGATATTTACAACACAGAGACTGCAACTACTTTAAGATTAAATTATGTTTTGATGTCTGCCAACATAAGGTCAAAGGTCACGGTCACTTACCACAACAGGATGGCACTACCAGGGCGAGCCAGAGAGAGATGGAGAGCAACACGATCATTCTGGACGAGAGACACAAACTGTCTGAGAGAAAGGGAGAGAGCGAGAGAGACCCAGAACGAGAGGGAGGAGGTGTGTCCTCAAACACACCAACTGAAAAGTAAACTCTTCCCAGCAGAGAGAATTTACAGGCCTTCAACGAGTCCTGACTTGGTGAGTCAGACTCAGTCTGTAGGCTGCATTCAGAGTGGTTTTGTCTCTGCACTGATGGACACAGTGGGGTTTATTATTATCTATTCTTTTAACAAAAAAATCCCCCAAAACAACTCATACTGTCTGTTAATGCAGCCGCTCTCTGCATGAGCTTGTTTTAGCTCCTGTTCATTTAAGGGGCTCCTACATAAAAGCCCACTTTCTTCTAATTGGAAGGCTGTGAGGAAGCCCACTGAGGGGCAGCACCAGGTGCATAGGAGCCCTGGAAATCTACCAGGTAACATAATAACTCATTGTTGATGCAACTGGAACTTCTCAGATCCGTCTGTACATGTTTAAGCTTGAATGTCATCAGGAATATGAGAGTGTACAGCTTAAAGATCCACAGGTTACCTGCTTATTATGGGACAAAGTGTGGATTCAGTCTTTCTCTTACAAGCTGTATATAAACAAAGCCCATCATACTGAGTGAAGCACGAAACTGGCTATAAAAAGAAGAAATGCAACCGCCTTGATGTCATCTATTGTTTTGTGGACTTGGATTTTGAAATATCAGTTTTAGTGATTTGGCAGGGTGTAACATCACCAGCTAATGCTAGCTTACATAGTTAGCAAGCTGCATCCATAGACCGTGTGCATGCAACGCAAAGACACCTGATCCCTGACAGTAAGTGCAAAGTAACAGACCAATGAAATACTAGAAAAATGTATTTGCTAAAATTGGAGCTCAGACTTCTTGGCTGGTCTGCTGTATCAATGCAATTAGCCACACAGCAGCCATGCTATTTGTCAGATAACACCTTATGTTCCTGTGACCCTGAATTGTATAAGTAGTCTGTAGCTGCAGTTCCCCAAATGCCCACTTGAGGCTGGCTCCAAAAGCCCCCCGCTTTTGGAGCCAGCCTCAAGTGGGCATTTGGGGAACTGCAGCTGTTGCTGCTTTGTGTTGGGTGTTTGATAGGCTCGGCCAATTTCCTGTCGTCAAACCATTCTGTCATATTTCACTGCATCACTTATTTATCTGCTGAAGTCTTAATAAAAAATGTATTTAGTTCAAAGCAAATCCTGACATGCAGAGAGAGTGTGTGTGTGTGTGTGTGTGTGTGTGTGTGATCAGCAGGGTTTTTCCAACATCTCAGTTTCACTAAACCAGACATGCAAACTCACTGTGTTCATTTTTTATGTTTTTAAGAACAGAAAGGAATCTATCTGTACTGTACATGTAGACAACTACAAGGAAAACTCCCTCATGAATCACACCTCTGTCACAGGGTGCGTACATGAGCTCGCCTGTAACATCCTAATCCTGTACAAACAGGAGAATTCATTCAAAATAAAACACCAAAAACATGCTTTCTCTTTTCAGGTATCCTTAAACGAGTTTTTGAGCGCACCTTATGCCACGTGAGACACTCACAGGGATAACAGGTGTCCAAAGTGATCAGGAGCTATCAGGAGCAAAGATCCGGCTCCAGTTAGCTCCTCTTCCTCTTACCATGTCAGTCTTCCAGATAGAACAGAGTCTGGAGATGGTCTGAAGTCTGCGGCGCTTCAAACGTCAGACGTTAAAGACGCCCTGCACTTCTGTTACAATGATACAATGTCATTTCCACAGTCAAACATCGGGGTTGATGACATCATCACACAATCAATAAATGCTGTCAAGTTCATTTATTTAAATTTGTTTCTTCTGTTTAGAAGACAGTAAGATATCAAACACATATTCATACTTTCAGTCATTTGAATGTTTTCAATTCATTTCTATTAAAATGTATTCGATGGGGGGAGGGGGCCTCAGCTCGTCACAAAACCTAAAGTCGGGAAATTACCCAATTAATTTTGAGACTACAGTTAAGAAGAAGTTCCTTTAAAACCTTTGATGATGGCGTGATTGAATGAAGCCGTGCAACCGGGTAAATCTGGAACGATCTGATGAGCATTAATTAACCCTCATTTTGCTCTTTTGTCTTTAGACATACAAGATTTAGCTGCCCAGTGTTCCCAGTAGCAGAGGAGCATGGAGGGCGGTTTGATGGACTGTTCGCCTGCAGGGATTCCTCCTGCTGAGAAACACACTGTAAGGAGGAATGTCTGTCCCTGTTTGCCTTTCTGAGGGACTGACGAGCGCCCCTTTTTGGGAAACCCTTACAAGGTCTTGATTAGGTCACCATAAAGGTCCTGGGAATGTGACCGTTTCTGACGGGATATCGCTGTTATCCAATCATACCACAGGATATTTAATTATAAGGGACTAACTGGGAATGAATTCATTACCAGTTAATGAAGTCTGGTGTTGAAATCAGTTGCCTTCTTTCATAAATAAGTCAACTTACTGAATTTTACCTACAGCGCCCTCTGCTGGAACTTTTACTGTAATCACATTACTGAATTTAGTACTGCAGCATTTTAAGATACTGTGTTAGAGATAAATGTGATGATGTTATTTGAGCTAAATATGTTCTTTAAGCATCTGCATGATGGATGGATCCTTTCATGCTGTTTCCTCAACAATCATCTGACCTCACTTCATGCAGGGGATTTCTTCTCATTGGAAGGCTGTGAGGAACAAGAATGTAATTGTAAGAAGCAAATCGACCCACTGCTGTGAACATGAGATCAAAGCACCTGAGAAGACGTTCACACAAAGCGTGCAGTGAGATACTCCTGTACCCAGAGACGTGTTGGAGCAGAGGGTAAGTCGACGCCAACCAAGCAGCCGGTGCTCGACTCACTGCTTGTTCCTGCAGCAGAATCGCCCTCACAGTAACAGCTTTCAGTCAAGTTAGCAGTTAGCATTGTCAGCAACAAGGTCGTGGCTGCCTGTGGGGTTATAAACTGGCTGTAGGCGTGAGTGTGAATGAGTAATGGTTAGCTCTGCCACAGCCTGGCGACCTGTCTGGGATGCGCCCTGAATCTCACTTTTTTGCAGCTGCTTGCTCTTATAAATATCTGGATCTTGTTTTGATAGCAAAATAAAGATTCTGTCTGGTTACTATGTTTCTTTGCTCTATAATGTCTTCTCTCTGCTGTCTTTAGGGTCGTCACAGCGCATCTTTACACTCGGTCCCTTCCCTCCTCTCCTGTCACACCAACCCTGCCTTCACTGCCTCTGTGCCTTTTGTCTCCAAACAGCGACATGATTTCCATCAGCAGCCTGCTGGCCAGCATCACCTGTGATGGTTGTTGTCAACCTTGACCAGCCTATTGACGATCCTCATACTTGTTTGACCCTACCCTTCCCTCTGGCAGCCCTCCCCATCTATCTGCGCTTGGCATGAGCACGAGGAGTGCACCGTCTCATTTAATCATGTTTGAGAGTTAGCACTAGCACTAGTTTCAGAGTTTGAGTTGAACAAAGAGCTGCAGATGAGTCACTTGGCTCAAAGTTTCTTATCCTGAAGGCTGTCATCCATCTTTATCTTCTAACTAATCTAATCCAAGCACAAAACAAGTCTGGACCACACTGTGCAGTCCTTCATGCTTCTACAGAGCTAAGAGTCATTGTATTCATATAGTAATAATCTTAGTTTCATTTCATTTCATATTATTATTCAGATTAAATCAGTAAAAACTGTTTACACGTGTTAAATGTGGACTGTTGTTTCCTGTTGCTTAGTCTGGTATTTTATTCAGAACCAGGTCAAACCTGCCGTCAGACCCTCTGAACACGACACAGCAGCAGGATCAGCATGCGGTGACTTCTTCATCAAACTAATGATGGAGCTGTGACCTCACAGCAACAGCTGTTTCCAGCGTGCTCTCCTGTGTGTTATTTATTCCTGCTGTTTACTTTTTATATTTTATTTCAGTACAGTGGAGCACCCACAATTTCAATGTGCATGTACAATGACAGTAAAGGGCTATTCTAGTCTATTCTAATGCCGCCTGAAGCTGATTGGCTGTTTGGCCAGCAGTAAAAACATGCCGCCACCATTTGCTGATGGACGTGGGAACGAAGCTGAGCCGCGACCTCAGACTGACTCTGTAATGTTTTTCTCTTTAGCTCGGGGTCATAGGTCACGCTGACTATTTGTGGTTGTCATTAACTGCACACGGGCGCCCGCGCTGCAGTCTGAGGACCCTCCTCCTCCTTTAAGACCCCTTTGAGGTCCTGGATGCAAACGATGACAAAGAGTCAGTCTTTCTGGACTTTTTTTCAACAAACTGTGAAGACATTTTTTTTTTTATTGGCCAGAGTGAAAAATTGCATGTTTATTTTTGCTTGCTGCTATTCAGCTTTTTATTTTCTTTTTCTGTTAAAGACAGAGGGCGCTGTTCTGGTTTCACAGCTTTTTAAAAAGGCTCTTTATGCTTGTTGCCATTTATACTCGCCTCAGAAAAAACTCCAAGTGGTGAAGAAATAAAGCAATTCATGCAAAGCGTTTCTCTTTTTCCAGTGTTGATTAGAACAGAAATGAAACCCGCTCCAGGGGCCTGACAGCGACCTCGACAAGCTGTAAACACTCAGACGGCAGCACAGTTTGGTTTTACAAAAATCAAACTCAGATAACTCAGACACAAATCACAAAAACAGAAAGTTAAAAAAAAATAAAGAAAAACATAAATAAACGAGTAAAAAGATTAAAAAAAATATGCAAGGACACGTTAAAAAATAAATGTATGGGAAAAACACAGAAATGACTAAAATCTAAATTAAAATCTAAACTATGGTGTAAAATAGAAATGAAGTGAAATGAAAGTCAAATTAAACTTTAATAATAGTGTTTACTCCCCAAAGTGCAATCAAATATTTATAATTTGGTCATTAAAATCTTTTTTTAGTTTTTTTTTTTTTTTGGTTTTTTTTTTTTTTTTTTTTTTTTTTTTTTTTTTTTTTTTTTTTTTTTTTTCTCACCGTTTAGTTCACCATTTCAATTTTTTGGTCTTCTTTGCCTACTCATGTCGCCATCCCTTTATCTTCTTGTTTTCCTGTTCTTTCAGTTGTTTTA
>VUQR01014029.1:0-11819 GCA_015108515.1 Hemichromis elongatus | reverse complement strand
TGCCACACTTTTTCCTTCCCACAGACTTCCCACTGAGATGCCTTGATACAGCACTCTGGGAACAGCCTATCCGTTCAGAAATTTCTTTCTGTGTCTTACCCTCTTGCTTGAGAGTGTCAATGATGGCCTTCTGGACAGCAGTCAGGTCGGCAGTCTTACCCATGATTGAGGTTTTGAGTAATGAACAGGCTAGGAGTTTTTAAAAGCCTCAGGAGTCTTTTGCAGGTGTTTAGAGTTAATTTGTTGATTCAGATGATTAGGTTAATAGCTCGTTTAGTGAACCTTTTCATGATATGCTAATTTTTTGGAACAGGAATTTTGGGTTTTCATGAGCTGTATGCCAAAATCATCAATATTAAAACAATTTAAGGCTTGAACTACTTAAGTTGTGTGTAATGAATCTAAAATATATAGAAACTCTAATGTTTATCAGTACATTGCAGAAAATAATGAACTTTATCACAATATGCTAATTTTTTGAGAAGGACCTGTACATGAATCAAACCACAATGAATCAAAAAATTTTCAGCCATAAAACAATTTCATTCCTGCTACTTACAAAGGATCAGGGCAGTACTGTGGCTGAGGAAGCCTCCTGCCCTTTAGTAAATAGTGTGTTATATCGTATGGGTCCACTTCTGGGTAAGGGCTTGCTCCTCTGGTCAGCATTTCCCACATCAGAACACCAAAGGACCACTGTATAAAAATATTTTTTATCAAAAAAAATATACATCAAGTACCAAATGTGTATAAAACACACAAGTACATTTTTTATGCAAACAGTGTAATTGAAATCAAATAAAATACATTTTAAATGCAACTATGAATTTATTTTACTGCAGTAGATCTTTATATGCATACCACATCTGACTTGGAGGTAAATTTTTGTGTTTGCAGGCTCTCAATGGCCATCCACTTGACAGGCAGTTTAGCCTTCCTGTGGTCCTGAACACTGTAATATTCCTTATCGAAAACATCTCTGGCCATGCCAAAGTCCGCCACCTTCACTGTGTACGACTCATCCAGCCTGAAGAAAGGAAAAGCCAATTGAAGGATTCTCTGTAAACCACATCCTTCAAGTGAAACATTTGCTAAATTCTCTGCATGTCTTGGAAACTCACATGCAGTTGCGTGCAGCAAGATCTCTGTGCACAAACTTCTTCTGGGCCAAATACTCCATCCCCTTGGCAACTTGCAGCCCAAAGCCAATCAGATCCTTTACTGTGGGGTTCTAAAGAAATCCCATAAACACACAACAAGACACACTGCATAAACAAAAGGAAATGATAGTTTGCTAGGTAATTAACAGATGATTCCTCATAAATGAGGTGATAAATTTCAGCTATTTTAATATAGTTATCACACCCTCTTCTCGCAGCGTATGAAATGCCGCAAGTCCCCGTGTTTCATGTATGGCAGAACTACAAGAGGGAGGCCTTCCTGTGGCAGGAGGATGCCCAACAGAGAGAGCACGTTGCTGTGATGGAAGCCCTTCATTATGATGCCCTCCTTCAGAAACTGCTCCACCTCTTCAACATCAGTTATTCCTAAAGACACACACACGTAAAGATTCTTTTTTGATGGGCTTTGAGAAGACAGTGGAAATACAGAAAAAACCTTTACAGATACACCGAGCACTTTGTTCCACAGCAGAGACGCTCGGGTTCTTTTGTAAAACATATACATCAACTCTCAAGCAGACATTACTCAACTATTCAAAGACTTGACAGCACAGTGGATTTCTCTGTCGTTGGAGTCTGTGAAGTAGCCGTGATAGACGGTTCCAAAGTGGCCTGCAACAAAAATGAGACAAAAAGAGACAGAATTCAAAATATTATATAATGCTTGGGTTCCATAGCATTTTTTTTTTCTTTCACATGCAGAATTCCTACCCTTTCCAATGATCCGATGTTTCTGGACAACAAGCATCTCAGCAGGAATAAGAACATCTTTCACCTCTTCCAGCAGCTCTGGCCTAAAACTGGTGATAGGGATCTTTTCTGTAGGAAGGAGGGGAGTGAGGGTCGGATCTATGCGACCTCCAGCATAGGTCAGGCTGGGGAATGCTACCGGCCCCACCAAGGGTGTGGGAGGACTTAGCGATACTACTAGTAAAAGTTCAGAGAAAGAAAAAGAGAGGCATGACGCTATTAAGGTTATGAAGGTGTCTTTGTCAGAAGCAAATCAGCTATACAACTTTAGCGTGAAGATTATTATATATATGTGCTTAGACAGCCACCTCTTCTGTAGTCTCCAACAGGTGACATCTCCACATTATTTGTACCACAGCGGTTAGCGCTGTGGGTTAAATGCGACTCTGCCATGGAGGCTGAAAAACATTTCACAACAGCGTTCAATCATCAACCCTAAAAGCGGAACTCATTTACATCCTATACAAAACCTGAGATGTTCTACTTGAAAGATTTTAGTAATTCATCACACTGACACTTGCTAGTAGTTGTATAAACATGACTAATCGAGGGCAACACATAAAAGCGGCGCTCACCTTTCTTCTTCTTCCTTAAATGTTTCATGACAACAAAGGCCAGCACCGCCCCGGCCACCAGAGCGGCCAGAATCCCCAAAACGATCCCCACCATGTAATGGTTGCTGACCCTCACCACTGTGCCAACGTTGTGAACCTGTCCGTTGATGGAGATCTGAGATAATAAAGTCCATCAATCACAAGTTTAGTATTTTTGTAGATCTGGAGAAAACCATCTATTTATGTGAAAGTTTTTGCCACATATGCTCTAACACGTGTTAGTTAAAATCTAACTTTGTATGAGCTCAGCTGTGAAAAAAGAAAGAAAGAAAGAAAGAAGAAGAAGAATTATTTGTACGTTAAATGCTGATTTTATAGCGGATGGCTCATCTCTTTAAACAAAAAGCATGCATATCTAATAGAGACCAGCATAATTTTTCTATCCTATTCTGTTTTTACATTTTAGAGCCCTTCACTCTGAGTTCGGTTATCTGCACGCCTGGCGGACAGCAAAGAGGAGGACAATGTTGGAGATATGGATATTACTTTTATTTTTAAGAGTCAAAGTGCATCCAGGACAGAAACAACTGCTAACACAAATATTGCTAAAACTACATCAGCTCACTACAAGCATCTGCACACGCAGCATGCTAACGCAAAGCTAGCAAAGACCCCAAAGTGCTGTTAAAATGAATGCATGCCAACCCAGCAGCCAGAGCCTTCTGCAGGTAACAATAGCTGTGATGAGCATTTAGACATATAGTATTGTAGCTTCTCTTTCTACCCGCACATGTTTCTGCAGTAGAATCACTCTGATGATCTCTTTTAACTTGTCTTACTAGTTACTAGTGAGTGGCTCAAACAGTGAATCCTAGGACCCCGAGTTCCAAATTCAAGTTAACTTAGTCAATTTATAACCATCTGACTGACCTTCACTGGTAGTCCCTCACTAGGAATGGTCATGTTTTTGGGGATCCTGCAGGTTATCTCATTATCCAGGACTTTAGCACCACAATCAACACCTGCCACCGTCATAATGATGGTCATACAGGAGCTCACCAGGTTCAGCTTTTGGTGCTAAGAACAGAATCAAAACATAATATATTTAACATTTCCAATAAATTCCACACATCTGCACTGATTTAGGTAACAATGAAGTAACACAACAGCTTACATGTAGTGACACCTCATCAAATCCAGGGTACAAATTTAGAACATGTCCTTCTGTTTCAAAAGGTATGGGCTCTCCGTAGGGGTGATAGGAGAACTCTTTGCTCCACAGGTTCGATGCTCCATCCATATCAAAAGATAGCGATCCTTCCACGGTTTCATCCCTGTGGAAAACCGGTGTCATGCATTCCATCCGTGTGGGCAAAGACTTGCAGAGGCACTCCTGAAACAAAACAGTGAAATAACATTTTAATGCTTGTTCTATACAGTAAAATATAAGCACATCACCCAGACAGGAAATAGAGAAACTGTATAATTTAATACAATGCTCAAAAAAAACCCTAAAAACATATCAGATCTTAATGGGAAAAGAATCATGTTAGATGTTTATAATGACATGGACTGGGTTATGTGTTAGGAATCAAAGGATGCCACAGCATTTTATGGAAATAAAAATGATCATCATACAGAGAGTTGAATTCAAAGACACCCTGAAAATCATTGTGAAAAAAGTGATGCAGCAGGATAGTCCTTTTTGCAGAAATGTAATTGCAGCAGCTCAAAATGTTCCTCAGTTGTTTGTGTGGCCCCACATGCTTTTATGGATGCCTGACAATGTTGTGGAATGCTCCTGGGTATCTGGGAGATATCTCCATCCAGATCTGGACGAAGCCTGTACAGCCTGACGTGCAACCATGTGGCTCTGGATGGACTGAAATATAATTTCCCAGAGGTGTCCCATTGGATTTCAGTCAGGCGAGCAAGGGGATCAGTCAATGATATCAATTCCTTCATCTTTAGGAACTGCCTGACCTGGAGACCCTTACTGACCCACCACCAAATCAGCCATGTAAAACGATGTTACAGGCAGCATCACTTTCTCCAGACCTTTTCACCTCGCGTACATGTTCTCATGTGCTCATGGTGCCGCAGTTCAGCAGTGTCAGGCAGCGAGCACAGAGCCCGCTGAGGATTTTGGGCCACTCTCATTAAGTCTGTTTCTGATTGTTTGGTCAGAGATTTTCACACCAGTGTCCTGCTGGAGGTCATTTAGTAGTTTTCTTGCACAAAGGAGCAGATGGCAGTCCTGCTGGTGGGTTAAGGACGTCCTACGGCCCTGTCCAACTCTTCTAGAGAAACTGCCTGCGTCCTGGAATCTCCTCCAAGCCCTTGAGACTACACTAGGAAATAAAACAGATGATCTGACAATGGCAGGTATGTGCCATCCTGGACTTGGACTACCAGTACAATCTCTGCACGCTGCAGGGATCACCTCATTCTACTAGTTGTGACACTGAGCCTAGCCAAATGGAAAACTAGTAGGGAAAAAAAAGTCAGAAAACATGAGAAGGGAAAAATGTCAGTGGCCTCCACCTGTAAAACCATTCCCATTTTAGTGGTTGTCTCATTGGTGCCACTAATGCACCTGTTGTTAATTTTTTTTTTTGAGCACTGCATATTTACAATGATCGATGATGAAACTGTACCCTTGACACAGATTTCAGGTGGCTCTCATTGGGTTTAAAGCGGATGATGGTGCGGTAAACAGAATCCAGGTTTTCTCCTTCAATGACAATCTTTGAACCTCTAAAACAAAAAGACAGATGTTTAAAATCCCTTTTATTTAAATGAATCTGACATTTCAGAAAAATGAGAAACACACAAAAGTGAAGTGCAAATGCAAAATATCCTGATCATCCCCTCAAAGTACGTACACACAGCAGCTGTGTTTGTGCTGAGGTCTCCGTGGCCTACCTGTCAAAGCTACAGTCAGGCTGGACGTCTGTAATCTTCGGGTTTTCCTTGTAGTAAAACACCTTTGTGGTGAGAACAGGAGACTTATCAATGAACACGCTCAGGGGAACATCCCTCACCTCTGAGATTTCTTTGGACAAACAAATGATGGAAGACACATTGCCTTTAGGCGCTGTGACCCTGCAGAGAGACAAAGCTACGTGTAAATGACATGTCACAACAGACAAACTCAACAAATCGAAAGGCTTTGTACTCTAAAATATACTTGTGTGATCATCAAGAACTGGAGCAGAAAATAGTTCACTCCTGAGTCAGTCTTTTAACTCTTAGCCGGTACTTTTCCACATTTTTCTCCAAACAAGTCTGAATGTGTTTGCTTAAACACATCATGCCAGTAACAACACTGTCTTTTTCTTAACCTCTGAAAGACAAGACAGCTTTACGAGCTCTAAGACAAACACTTAAGAAACTAAAAAGGAGGTAAGATTTTGTATTTGTGCACCTTTTTATGTCGCAGGCCACATCGTTAAGAGTGACTCTCCTGGTCTTTCCAGCATCCAAGTGAGGCCCAGTTACTGTGATAAGTGTGCCCCCAACACGAGGGCCGTAGTTGGGCTGGATTTCTGTGATATTGGGAATCTGAGGAAGAAGTCAGTTTATTTTGATAACTGTGGTAAAGCAAACCCTCTTCGTTGACAAAGGAAAAATGAATTGCATTATATTAACAAAGGTTACCACAAATGTGAATCCTGGCATTTCTGCTTTCCCTTCAATAGAGTAGCGTCCCTCCACTTTGCCCTCATGCACTTCCACTGTAATGTTGACTGGTTTGAACAGCTCAGTGGCCCCAGAGCGAATCTTACACACCAAGCTGAGTGTCAGAAGAAAACTCTTGCATTAGGCATTTCCCCCCAACACTACTAACAATTTCATTTCATGGTAAATTAAAACTGTCTGACTACAACAGGAGACAAAATTACCTCCGGTGACTTATCTTTGCTGTATCCAGAGACCGTTATAAAATAACAAGCAAGCATTAATATAAAGAGGCCGTATCACAGTGCACCAAAGATATACTTTCTTTTTCAGCATAAAGAAAACCTACTGATGGATTTGCTGATAATGATTATAACACAAACACCTTGTTCTTGGAACCAAAGCAAGGCTTACAAAGTTACTCACTGCGTGTTGTTGCTTTTGGCGGGAATCACAGTGCAGGACGTCTGTCCCAGTCGGACCTGGTGGGTTCTGGAGGTGATAGCGGGTCTCAGAGGCGACTGGAACTCCCACCCAGTCAGCGTTAGCTCTGTTTGACCATCAGGGGGTGCAGTCCGTGGAAAGAACTGCGTTAATAAAAGACAATGTATAGCACACCGTTGAAAATGAAGGCTGTCACAAGTTGTAAATTTCTGATTCGGAGATTGTGGATTATTAGACTAAATCTCACCCCGGAGATCCCGGGTGGGCAGGACTCATTTCTCCAGCGACTGTGGCACTCGCTCTCCCACGAGCACACTCCAGAGCACCAACCACAGCCCATGAATTTTGGGGCTGTCAGGCACATGGCACAAGTCAGGAAGTGCTGACAGCCTGGTCCTCTTTGGGGAACCTGGATCATCTAAAAAAAAAAAAAAAGAGTAATGTAATTTTCATCTCACACAAACTTATTGTTAGGGGAAAAACACTCTTCATTTTATTTTTCATATAATGAATATTATAAGCAGCAGCATAGGAAATGTTCTTTTCAAAGCCAAATGTTGATTTCTCACATTAAAGTATTCTGTCTGACACTTTTGTCTGTAACAATTAAAATTCCCTTTTATAGCATGTTAGCAGGGCATGTGTAAAAATCTTTAAATGCCAGATTTAAACAAGTGGTACGTGATAAAGTAAATTACACAGTGGGGTGTGCATAGAAAGATCTTTGATCTCCAGTTTTTACATCTGCACTTTTGACACTGCTCGTTTCATAAACCTACTGTAGATGAAAGAAAAATAATCTTTTTATTTGCTGCTTAACAATTGATCCTGTTCATGGAGAGAGACGTGTAAGCTGATACTTGGTCTCATTCAGCAACAGTCTGTTTAAGAGGTCATCTGGAAAGCTCCTAGTGCTAAAACAACTCTTATCTAGTGTCATTAAAATATTACAAACATGTTCAGAGGAGCTTCCTTTTCTAAGCTTATCATTCCTCTGTCCCACAGGAGTGCCACGTGACCAGTTTGATTTACTGATTCAGTTTAAGGCTCTGACAGCCATTTCAAGTTCTTCAGTTTTCTAATTAAACCACTAATTAATTCTCATGATCACAAGGGTGACATCGTATAAAGATTCACTGGCCCTAAGGCAAGAAAACACCCAGGCAGGTCCTTTAGATTGTCACAAAAAGACCGCTAAAATTACCCAGCTCTTTTGTAACTGTAATGTTACCGGATCTGCGCGTCTTTCAATAGTAAGAGGACGATTTACCCAGAGAGTCTACTGAGCCCCCGCACCTGTTTACAAAATCCACCCTGACAAGATTGGTTATACTGTGCAAAGGGAGCGCAGCTGTACCTTGTCTCCAACAACAAAGAGAAGATATTCTGAAGAATGCACAGCAGCAATGGAGGAGACCCTCTGGTTTTCTACCAGGGAGTAATTGGCAAAGATGACCGGGCTGGATCTTGTCAACACAAGCTGCCAACACAAAATGATGGATTGATAATTAGTAGAGGAGCAAGATAGTGAAGATAGTGAAGATGATAAATGATTCTATACCTGAAGCAGGCGTCCGGTCGAGGTACCAATGTGTGCCACAGTCTTGTTCTCTATAGTTGTAACCAGGAGGGATGTGAGCAGGATGTTTGTCATCTGCCTGTTGAACAGATCCACTCTGTAGTAGGGCTTTGACACCATGGTAGGATGGTCTCTGCATGTGGCATTGTTCTCCATGCTCTAGTACAAAGGTCGTAGACAGCAGAGGGCAGAGACAACAGGAAACAGTGAGTATGTAGCAGTTTAAGTGCAAGCTGCAGCTAAGTAGTATTACACATATATTCAGCTGGGTCAACAGCAGGGTATCGACAGGTTTTTCGTCCTTTATACTGAAAAAAAGGTGAATGATCTTGTGCAGTGTCATGCTGTCAATGTTTTTCAGGCTTAAGACGTAAAAACAGTTTATACTGAGCATGAAAAAGTTCAGTTATTCTTGATATATATTATTAAATTGTGTTTAGCGGCAGATTGGCAGTCAAGTACGTTTAACTGTAGAAGAACTTCAGTAAGTATACCCTGAGGCATATTTTCTAAATCAAATTACTGTATTTGCAGGGATACGTTTAACTTAAAAGGCAGCATGAAACAAATCCATCTGTCTGTACAATTCCTTGATCTGAAAGCGTACACTGCTGTAGTTGTACAACCTTAATATCTGCATATCCTCTACAGAGAAATGACAAAGTCAGTATAATAAGAGGGGCACCTCAAATTCAACTATATTTATGTTTGTTTAATTTATTAATATATTTTTTAATATATTATGATATCTATACATTAGAGCTATTTGTAATATATTGCATTATTTCATATTGCTAAATTAACTTGTTCATTACTGTTCTTACTGTCTTGGAGCAACCTGTGGCCACATAACTTCCTCTGGGATTAATAAAGTATACTGATTCTGACTCTTCATGACAAGTGAGCAAAGCTTGAGAAAGTCTGATCTGCTGTATGCTGTGTGATAAATGTTGGACTTGCAAAATCTGTTAAAGTCACTGTTTAATGGAAAATATATTTTTTAAATCGACACCATCAATCACATATAAAGGCTTTTTGATGTAAACAAGAACACAGTCGTTATAGTATGTTAAAGAAGATTTATTAACTGTCCGACGGCACGGGAGCTCAGAGTTTGTTTTACGTGCTTTGAGCAGTTCCATATGATTAGATTGTATTATTTGATCTCTGGAAAATGTGCAGTTGTGGTTCGACAGACTGAGCTGCTTTCTTGTGGGATAAGCTGAGCTGTTCAGCGGGGTGACAAAGAGAAACAAAGTACCTGGCACACCAGAAGCCCGAGGTGAATCGGTTGTGATAATATGATTATTTAATAATCTAAAGGCCTTTGATAGATGTTTATGCCTTGCATTGCTGACAGGAGGATTGCCCTGGAGCTGCAGATGCAGAGCAGGGAGGATCACTGTTTGATTTAAGGGAGTATTCTACCAAGGAACAAGAAGCACTATGAGAACACAAACCTCCACCGAGGCAGCTCACTCTGACCAGCATTTACTTTTAATGGAATAACAGTATTGTCATACGTGTGTATTCATTTGGTTTTCTTTGTTCTTTTTAAAAATACATTAAAAAGTTTGTAGTGCATTAAAAACAAATGCAAAGTGGGCCCTGTTGCCCCTAATTTATGTGGGTGTAGTGGACGTGTAGCATGCATTTTATTTTTAGTGAAATTCATTTAAATGTTTTGTAATAAATATCATGTGAAAAAATTATGACCTGTTATTATAATTTACATTTACATTTAAACCCTGTGGCAAACCCTCGGTTTTCTCTTTAGTGGATGATATGCTTACCTCCTCCAAAGTGTTCTTCACTTTGGCTGAATGTTGTGAAAGGCTTTTTATTTACCTTGGAAAGCATCCTGCAGCCATCCACCATCCATCCATGGTCTTCAGTGAACATTTAGGCTTCTTTACGTGTTATTTTTTTTCTCCGAATGTGCCACACTGTTTTCTTTCCTGCTATCTCTCTGACAGATTTGGTTTGTTTTTTGCAGTCTAAGAACGACCTGTTTCACTTTCGTTGAAATATCTTTACACCAAAGGTTAAATTTGTTTACATTCAAATCCACCCTTAAGTGAACCGTCCAGTTACATTTGAGACCATGCTAATAAGTACCAGTGCATAAAATGGCAGTAATTTCTCAGTCGTTAATCCAATATATTTATTCAGCTGCTCAAATCAGACCATATTAATCATATAATTGTATCTTAATTATGTTTTGATATACAGATAAACTAAAAATGAGTCAGTGTCTAAAAATATATGGACTGTATGCGACCTCAGAGCTTAAGAAAAGAAAAAAACAAAAGCAGCACTGCTATTGAAGTCCTCCACCTCCTAATCCCAGAGGAATATAAAACAGTGGTTATGAATTGCTTTTCTAAAGCCTAAATCTCCATTTCAGCTACTCTATATACAAATCATAAATACGAATATAAAATAAATTATCTGAAAAGCTGTAAAAATGAAAAATGTAAGCCAGAGTATTATCAAGCACTTATCATATGCCAGTCTAAAACAATCTTGTCATCACAGAAATAGCTAAATAATTCAGTGATGTAGTAACACACCAAAAAGCGTGGTATGTATCTAACACAGATTTTGGCAGCATTTTTGGCATGTATTGGTCTGCTGGGAAGTGAAAGAATCAAGGCTTTAGTCTATTGGACAGTCCCGCCGTCGTGTTACTCAACATTCAGACCAGCAGCCAAAAGCAACAACAGAAGATCTTCTACAAGAACACTTCATTAGTCCAAGCAAAAAGTGTTCCTGCAAAGGCAGAGGAAGAGACAACACAGCTCAAGTTCTGCCAAACTTTATGAAATCACTTTCTCCTGACGTGCCATCATCTGGGATACCCAGCAGCTGAAATCATACTAATTATACAACTTTACAATATCATAGCTACATTACAGTAATAGCAACCAGTACTGGTGGAATTTACTTACCACAGCTCCCGCTACCCAAAGACAAACAGTTTAGCACACAGAAAATATGAGAAATATGCACGGGATCTGGAAATAAACTGGCATTTTCTCATGAGAAACCAAGAGCAACATATTCTAAGACCTTTAAAATTAGGCATCCCAATGGACACACATGGCCTGAAAAGGGCATTGACTAAAGTCACACCAAAAGGGAATGGGGTACTAGTGAGGTCGTTTGGGGAAATCTCAGGTTATACAATTAATTGGCGGAAGAGTGAGTTTGTGGCTTTAACTGCAAACTTGGATGTTGATTTTTTTGAAAACTCTGCCTTTTAAAATTACAGACAGATTGAAATACTCGGGTGTTATTTTGCCTAAGGATCCTAAATTGATCTTTAAGTTGAATCATCTAGAACAAGTTGAAAACTGAAAAAGGACATTGAGAAATGGAGGGCTCTTCCTATTTCCATGGTAGGTCGCATCAATGTAATCAAAATGGTTTCCCTTCCCAAATTTCTATATTTATTTTTAAACTTACCTATTTGGTTTTTTTTGAATAAGCAATTTTTTAACTTGATCGACTCAGTAGTATTACCATTTGTTTGGGGCTTTAAAACTCCCAGGATATCAAAAGTTCATCTATGTAAGTCTAAACTTAAGGATGGATTTGGTCTGCCACTGTTTCAGTTTTAGTATTGGC
>VUQR01014028.1:0-10870 GCA_015108515.1 Hemichromis elongatus | reverse complement strand
ACACCGCCACCTATCCCCCCCTCCCTCCTTTCCTCCCACCTCCCATCCCGTTCTTTGTCATCTCTTTGGGTGAATTCCCAGCTGACTCTGTTTGTCATGGCAACCAACCAGTCGTGGTGACTGGGCCTGCAGCTCCTGCTTCCTGTGTGTGTGTGTGTGTGAGAGGAATGAGGAGACGCATGCGCAGTGTGTGTGTGTGTGTAGACAGCGACTTGCTGCATGAGCCTGTCAGCCTGGATTAAAGTCAAACATACTGCAGCAATGCCTTTCTTTCTTTCTTTCTTTCTTGCTTTCTTTTCTGCAGCACAGATTCAACAGTTCAGCAGATTCATAGATCTCATAAAGTTAATATGTTTATTTAGGGAATTTCGCACAATAATCTCTATCAGCCGTTTTTCTCCTACTGTCCCCCCACCACCTCCTACTTAGTAACTCGGTGTGCTATTCTAATGTGGCACGAGGAGGGAGAGTGGAGGGGGTGGGCTTTAAATCTGGCCTCTGATCCTGTGGTACAGCAGGGAGCGCTGCTATTACATAACTTCTTGCGTGTGTGTGTGTGTGTGTTGGGCTTCAGCGTGCAGTGGTGAGGCTCCCACTGCAGCTGCTTATGGTTTCAATATATGTTTTTTTTTTTTTAATCCCCTGTCACAGTAAGCTCGTTGCATTTAAGCAGCTTCTTGAATCACGCCAGTTAAGCTGCTATGCTTCAGTCTGAAAACTTCACTCCTGAATATGTCAGTGTTTTAGTGAGATGAGGTTGGGTTTGACAGTCATTTTATACTGAGATCCAGTCGGGATGCTGGACTTTACTCAACATAGGAATATATCCCCCAATTGTAAGATGAGATTTTTTTTGGTGTGGTGTATTGTGGGAAGGAAACAAATCAGAAGATGAAGTTTCAGTAATGTAGAAAAACTCTCTTTACAGAGCAGGATTTGTTCGAGGAAAAGGTCCACTAGTGAGAGGAAGTAACTAGTAATGTGAAAAACTAGCAAATGTTTAAGGAATGATGATTTATTAATGACTTAAAAAAAAGTTGAATCATCTCATTCAATAACCTGAATGGGAATTGACACTAGTGTCTGTGTAATCAGTGATTGTTGAGTAGGTCAAACCACGATTGTGTGATGTCAGTGACAATTAATATCCAGTGAGAACATGGCTAAAGCCATATGTTAACAAAGTTATATGCGTATTCGATAATCTCTCCCTTGTCTCTGGTTATTTGTTTTTCAGATATATGTTCGGTAAAGGTGCGAAGCGAAAGCTGGACGAGGATGAAGAGGGGCTGGAAGGCAAAACGCTGGAGGCGCCGGTGGCGGGAGGGGGGCTAGGCGTCACTCCAGAAGGTCTTTCGAAGGTGTCGTACACTTTGCAGCGGCAGACCATCTTTAACATCTCTCTGATGAAGCTGTACAGCCAGCGGCCGCTGGGAGAACCCAGCCTGGAGCGCCGCGTCCTCATCAACAACATGCTCCGTCGCATCCAGGACGAACTCAAGCAAGAGGGCTCCCTGCGGCCACTTCTCCTTCCGCCCTCGCCGCCACCCGACGACCCCATGGACGAAGGCTTCCGTGAGGCGCCCCCGTCTTTCGGTGTTCTGTCAGCGGCAACGAGCACACAGGTATCCCAGCCTTCTGCACTGCTGATGCCAGCGATTGCTCCTCCGCCTTCACCCCACCCGATGGTGCCTCCCAACTGCCAGGTATCCCAGGCCTGCCCCGGCCGTCTGGAGGCCTTCCCCGCCCCTTTGGAGGCCTGCCTCACTCCTGCCTCTTTACTGGAGGAGGATGGTGGCGATTCAGCCTTTTGTGCGGCATCTCCACCCACTCCTCCGCTGTCACCACCCCCAGTGCAGCCTCCCATTTCAGCACCTCTGAGCCAGGCGCCCCCCTCTGTCCCTGTGCCTGTCTTTTCCTCCTCTCTGAGTGATATGGAGTTGGGTCCTCCTACAGCCATAACAAGGACAGCAGCAGCTAATACTACGACCATGACTACCTCCCCAGCTCACACACCAACCACCCAACCCCTCCCGCCTACACCCACTGGCTCACCCAGAGACTGCAGGACTACGGGTGTTAAACCAGAGGCAGCTGCCGTGTTCCTAGTGGAAAGCCGCTGTTCTGAGCTCCGGCCAATGGACACTCTCCCTGCAGTGCCCCCTGGTGGCCTAGTAGACATTTCCTCCTCTCCTTCTTGTCCCCCGTCCTCTTCCTCGCCCTCGCCCTTTCTCTCAGACTTGGCGTTGGATGATGTCCTGTTCGCCGACATTGACACATCCATGTATGACTTTGACCCTTGCACGACAGCAGGGGGAGCAGGGGGTGGGACAGCAAGCACCGGCGGCCTCGCCAAAGTGCCGCCAGTGGTGACGGCGGACGACCTACTCAAATCGCTGGGGGCACCGTACAGCGGCCCAGCCCCCCAGGTTTCAGCCAATCAGCCTTTCAAAATTGATCTGACAGAACTGGACCACATTATGGAGGTGTTGGTGGGCTCCTGACTCCAGGATGCCCCCCCATGAGAAACAGTTTAATCAGACTGGAATGAAAACGTGGGTTCGATTTTTTTCTGGTTGTTGTTTTTACATTTTTTTTTTTTAAACTCTCTTCAAAAGTCGGTAATTGTAAACATCGATGGTGATGTCAGTTAGTACTACTATGACAACTACTACTACTACTACACAACACTGTGCATGCACTGTTCTCGCCTTTCCAAATATGGAAAAGAAGCAACCGGGAAACAAACACATATAGTTGTATTTCTATACTTGTGAGGACCTCCTTTGACTTCCTTCATTCCCTAAACCTAATCCTCTTTGTAATCTTTAACTTTAATCTAAGCCTTAACCCTAAGGAGTAACTGTAAATAGAAGCAATGAAATTGTCCTTGTTGTGGACAACTGTATCTACCCTTGTGGGGACACTTACTCCTCACAGGTAAAGAAATACAAGCATAAAACATGAGACACACACACACACAAACACACTGTAATTATGGCTTTTAGCAGATGAGTGCCTTTCAAAATGACCACTTATTCAATTCCTGTTTTTACAGTATTTTCTTTTTCATTTTAACAGCCTAGACAGGTCACTCCTTAATGTTTTTTGTTTAATTTATTGTATTAAAACTATCGTTAAGTAAGGTAATTTTTCATGATCAAATAGTAATTATTTAATCTCTATCTTATTACAGATGCTATGTTTTATTCGTAAAGCAAGCATAAAAAGGATTATGTAGTTTTACCAGTGTGCTAGAGGACATATTAGCTTGGCTATACGATTACAGTTTGGGAGTGGCTCTGAGACACCTCGCCGATGTTTTGGTAAACTCTTTTTGTACACATCGTGTCTATGGATATAGCGCAGGACCTTTGTTTTTTTCTTCCTTCTCCTTATCATCAAGCACATATAACTGTGCTGGATGCTGTTTTACATGAGTTCGGTCATATGAGCTGGTTATCATGATTCACTTGCAGCAGAATTCAAATGAGCTACACCCACAGGGGAAAGCTCGGCGTGTTTACATTGGAAGCGACAGCAGCAGCAGCACCGACTCATGGCTCCCAGTCGGATGTAGATGATGGGAAAAGTGCAGCCTAAGCAGAGGCTTAGGGCTCACTACACGCATGTTAAATTTAGCTGCACAGGCCTGAAAACAAAACAGCTGTTACCCCATTGCAGGGAAATTCACTGTGGTACCACTGCGACTCTCGGAATTACACAAGAAAAATGTGGGTGTTTAGTAGGACTACTTTGTTTTTTGGGTGGGGTTTGGTTCCTTCTGATTTAGCAACACAGGTGACTGGCAAATTGTAGCAGGACATACAGTATTACACACACACCCTGAGTATGTTTACTAGTGCTTAGAATAGAAGCCCTAAAGTGCAAAATCTCACAGTTCTGCAGGAAATGTTGAGATTGCCTCAAAAAGCTCAAAAGGCAGGAGGTCTAAATCTGACTTGTAAATAATAGGATTCCGGGTTTCCACTGAAGTAGGAAACCCAAAACCACAGTGTTAACCTGATACTGCAACCATGCAAAGTGTTGTTTCAAAACACTCCCAACCCCCACCACGCACAGGTCACCATGGAATATTTATGGCACTAAAACACAAAACTGGCGGCTAAGTGATTCTGAGTGACAGCCGTCTGTGGGTTCATCACTGCAAGGTACATATTACACATAATCATCTAGTGAAAGTATAGAAGGCACTAGTGAGTGCAGCTTTAATATTAGACACCATTGTAGCTGCTGTGTGCTGTATTTTCTCATCATACATATCTTCAACACCTGTCCAGCTATTCACAGAGAGTAGAAGCATTTCTGGACACTGCAATGATCCAGAGGATAGGGGAATGCCACCGGTAGCGTTTTTCAGCAAGATATCGCAAGAACCCCTGAAACCCTTGTGTGTTTGCAAGCACAGCTTTGCAGTGGTCTCACGGTATTGTTCGAGAACGCTGTGTTCCAGTGGAAGATCATCAGCTTCCCAGGGTACATTTGACTTCAGCTAGCTTGTAAAAGAATGGCATTTTAAAATGAAGCAGAGTGTGAGCCGAGCACACGGCAGCACCAACTAATACCATTTCTAGATGACCGTATCTTGTTGCTTTCATCGTATTTAAATTTTGGAGTGCTTGTTTTTCTCTTCTTTTTTTTAATTGTCAATGAAGTTATTTATTCGTATGGATTTTTTCCCCTTTTTTGTAAATATATTTATTTTTTATGTGAACATTTGGATTGTAAATGTGTGTACAGAATGTGTGGTAGGAATGTACTTCAAATAGGAATGTATCCGAGTGTGGAACTATGGGGTGGAAGCCATTTTTTTATATACATAGGTAATTATATTATCTTGTTTATGTTTGTTTTGTTGCATTGTCGTCATTTTTTTGTTCTTTTGTTCTTTCTGGGGTGGCGGCCACAACTTTTTACATCTTTTGTACTCTCTTTGTTCATCACTTTTCAGTCGAAGGCAAACAGTTCATGCAGCAATACTCAAAAAGCCCATCTCAAACCTTCGGATGTCAAGTCTCCAAAGCCTGTCAGATGCTCTGATGCCAAAAGTAATGTACATAGTATGAACAGCATTCGAGGTTCTGAGTCTTTTTCGATCAGTGTTTGTCACCAAATCGGTTTTAGCGCTGTCCGAGCATGCGGCAATTTCTAACCGCAGATAAGGACTGACCACAGTCGAGGCTGAGTCCCTCTACAAAGGCTGTATTTTACACAGACCTCAGAGCTGTGCCTTTTTCTATGCAATAGAACACAAACACAGAGAGAAACTATCAGCTGTTCACTGTATTGGGATCCAAATGTGGACTGTAGATAATATATACATATATATATCTATATATATATGTATATGTATATTGAGATATATATACATATATATGTATACATAGTAAATGAAATAAAAGTACAGCTGTCTATGGATTTTAAACAGTCTTACTTTTGTAGTTTTATATATATATACATATATATATATAAATATACATATACAATAAACTGTAAAAAGAGCAGGTGTCTGTTGTGTCTCCTTGTCTCTGTATTTTTTTTACATGTATATGATTGAACATGAGTCACTGTCAAAGGTGGAGTGATGACAATCAAAAGTGGAATACAACTAATAAACTGGTTCCTAGGTTCATTAAAAAAAGAGGAGGGAAATCTTAGCACAAGGTCAACTTATGTCTGTGTAATAAGACTCAAATGATGAGAGTGCTGTGCACAGTACCTGCGAACAGGATGGCCATGAAATGTAACCGTAAGCTCTCAATATGAACTTTATAAAAAGTAATTCAGTTGCACTTGAAATGCATTTATATAGCACCAAATCCCTGTCACCTCAAGGTACTTTATATTGTAAATACCCTACAATAATACAGAGGGGGGGAAAATTTAACAATCAGATGACCCCTATGAGCAAGAACTTAAAAACAGTGGGAAGGTAGAACCCCCTTTTAACAGGAAGAAACCTCAGGCAGAACCAGTGATAAAGATGCTCTCTCTTTGGATTCAAGGAGTTTTTAGGTCAGCTCAGTAAGGATTAACTGCAATACACCATTCTAGAAGTAATAAATGCTTAAGCTAGTTTTTCCACATCACTCTGAGGCAAAATGTTTCTAATTCTACGAATATAACACAAATGCAAGAAAACAGTCCTATGTATTTGTTTAATATGCACATTAAAGGACACATCCTGGTCAAAAATAACTTCAATATCCTTCACAGTGGCACAATGCGATGCCATCCAGTGTTAGTATGTGGTTAGACATGATGTTGTAGGGTTGAGTACAATAGCCTCAGTTTTATCCAGAATTAGAAGCAGGAATTTGGAGGTCATTCAAATCTTTATCTCTCTGAGACATTCCTGCAGTTTAACGAATTGGTGTTTGTTATTGGGCTTCATTCATAGATAAAGCTGGGTAACATCTGCATAGCAATGATAATGTATGTTAATGATACGACCCAAGTGAAACATGTATAATGTAAACAGAATTGGTCCAAGCACAAAACCCTGTGGAGCTCCATAATTAACCTTAGTGTGTGAAGAAGAAGACTCCTTATTTATATGAACAAGATAGATATGATTCAAACCCCTGCAGCACAGTACCTTTAATACCTATGGCGTGCTCTAATCTCTGTAATAAAATACTGTGGTCCACACTATCAAATGCTGCACCAAAGTGTAGCAGGCCAAGCGCAGAGATGAGTCCACTGTCAGAGAACACAACAATAGCATCTGTAACCTTTTGACATATTTTGTTGTGCAGGATCCTGAGGTGCCCTGGAATAACTGAGTGTGCACAGCTTTAACATGTGAAAGCTAAATTATCCTAGTCGTTGTGACGTTGCTATTGCTCAGAATTGACGTTGTGCACAATGTATCAGTGGCCACCTGATGTCCATATTCTATTTTCAGCTCTCATGACACCCAGCACATGGTGGGTCTCTGGAACATAAGGGTGTAAATGAGCAATAATATTGCATTAAAAATTGGAAATTTGAACCACTCTTTTACAGTGCCCTTTCATTTTCACAGGCTCAAAAGTAATTGTGTCGCATTTTCTGGTGAACAGCTACTAAATCCATTAATAGGTTTTCACTGTCGTGGTGTGTAGAGGCAAAAATACTCAACCACAGCAGTAATTGCCAATAAACCTAAGCAGTATTTTTATGGATATCAGTTTTATAAATATTATTATCCTGGTATGTATTACATTTCACAATGTGATGATTTTAACTACAGTTTGTCTGTTAGAATATAAATATACTTGTCCTAGGTTCTCTTGGGTGAATCTTTTAGTGCAAATAAATCTAAGTATACTCTTGAAACCACACTCACACAACTCTTAAAACAACAAAACTGAAACTTGCAGCTGTTGAGCACAACCTGTAGATAACAACCGGACTGGAAGTTAGATATGACTGTCACAAACTAAGCTTTGTGCATAGAGCTGTGCCAAAGGTTTAAGTCAATTCAGGTTTGATCTTAACTGCAAATTTAAAAAATACTAAAAAATAATGTTTGTTTGAATTATGTGAATATTTCACATGATGAGATAAATTAAGATAAGTTAAGATGAGATCAATTCTTGTGCCAAAGTTGATAGCAGTGAAATGTAAGGTTTGGAGATGGTGGTACTGACAACAAGATAGGAGGCCAAGCTGAAGATGTTAAGATTTTCACTGGGAGTGATCAGAACAGACAAGATTAGAAATGACTGTATCAGAGGGACAGCTCAGGCTGTTTTAGAGACAAAGTTAAAGAGGCAAGGCTGAAACTATTTGGACAGGTGCAGAGGAGTAGTAGAGAGGATAGTGGATATACTGGACAAAGGATGTACAATAAAGATTTTCAGTCTGAAAGAAAAGAGAAAGACCACAAAGAAGACCTATGGGTGTAGTGGAGGAGATGCAGATGGGTGGTGTGACAGAAGAGAATGCTAGAGATAGGGTGAGAAGGAGGCAGTTGATCTGCTGCAGTGACCCCTAAAGAAAGCAACTAAAAGAAGACAAAAAAGGAAAAACAGAGCAGGGAGTGGTGGTGCTCACATCTAGGGATTCTACTCTCTTCCTGGTGGCTTGTTCTCAATCTCCAGCTGGACACTTCTCTATGAAAGCAGGAAATGCAAAGGTGAAACTGTGCTACATCAAGTGACCCAGTAAGCCTTCACAGGAAGGCAGTAAGCACAACAATAGACCCAGGACTGGACAGCAGTTTGGTAAGACCAATGGAGCAGGTGCAGGTGGCAGTTTCAGTTCTGGCGTAAGCAATTGAGTTGAGCTGAGCTGAGCATGCCCAAATTGACTAATCCACTCAGTGGTAGCAGTTTCAGTTTGCCCACTCCAGCCACAGCAGCTCCCACTGAAGACCCGGGCGGTACTCCAGATTTGCTCAAGTCATTATGAAGGCTCGATATATGAAACCTGAAACAGCTGAACACTTCTTCCTCGTGTCTATCTGTTGGTGTGGTGGTACTGCATCAAGGCATCTGCTGGATTACAGTGCCAACTTGTCAGAAGATTAAATAGTCCATAACCACAATTACGTAACAGTTGTCATACTTGGTGACCAGAAAGAGTTCCAGAACTGTCCACTTCCACTCGTTTGCTTGAATTTCTTCAATAACCAGGTCTGTTGAGACTGTTGAGTATCCTTCCCATTATAATTGTTGAGGATCTGAAGAATCTGGGTACACTACAAGAGGTGGCTGCCTCATCCAGAAGCATACCACTGCATACCACTAAGTATCATAATAATGACTACAATCACAAACCTTTACTGCTTTTGGTCAGTTTTGGGCCTCAGTGCCTCTAAAAAGGACCAGCTCTTTCTTGCGTGTCCTTGGGTGACAGCTCAGCAATCTCCAAGAGGAAGCTAAGTATGTGTCTTTCTCCGTTTTCTTCCCCCCTTGCAGTTTACAATGGCAGGGCGCCAATGTTAGCCACTGTTAAACAGCCATGACTCCCGATCCACAAGCCGGTGGTTATTTCCAGCATTCAGGCCACACAGCTGTGAGGGGAAGGGGGACAGTCTGTCTCTATTGGTGGAGACTTGCAAAGTTTAACTCAACTTAGCAACGGCAGCACTGGGGTCAGTGAGGACAACGCAGAGGCAGGGAAACAGAGGACTGCCTCTGTGTGTGTCGTCTGAATATTGCCTCTCTCTCCTTTGAATGTATTAGCTGACCACTAGCACTACAGTCTGTTATAAAAGGCTCTGCTCATTTTATTGACATGTTTCCCTAAAACATTATCTTTCAATATATTTCACTTGTATGCGTTTCACAATCATGGAAAATGCGTGAAAGACATTGCATCATCTGAAACAGCAACAGGCTGTCAGCTCAGTCATTATTAAGGAGTGCAAACAGTGCTATTTAACGTAAGCAGTTCCCATTGAAACAAAGTAATCAGACATTACAGTCATGCAAACATCATCAACTGTAAAGCACACAAGTTCCTCTAAAACCACATCTCACCACTTGACAGCTATCTTGAAATGCCTTTGGGCATTTAACATTATCAAATATTATCTAAATTTCTATTAAGCTTTTTTTCCCCAGTAGAAGTTACACCACTGGAGGAGTAGTTACACTTCTACACCTCTCCCACTGATTTCACTTCAGGATTGATTGAGAGCCTAACAATGTCTAACAATATCTGTTTAGTATCTGATTTTGCACACATGATACAATCGGTCAAATGATTCATATTATGGATCAAAACAATTACAAACCTTCTATTTTTAAAAAAGACACAAAGTCCTTGTTTCACAAAAGGAATTATTAATGCTTGCAAAAATAAAAAAAAATTATTTGTACAAGCAGTTCATCAAAGCAAAAACAAAAGAAGTGGAACAAAGATATAAAGCATATAAAAATAAATTGACTGATATTATAAGAACAAGTAAACAACTTTACTATAGAAGAAGATTATATGAAAATAAAAACAATATAAAAGGAACCTGGGATATACTAAATAACTTAATTAAACAAGGATCTTCTGGAACATCATATCCTACATCATATTTCATTGATGCAAATGGTGAAAATCTCAACATGAGTAATATTCTTGATGGGTTCAATAATTTTTTTTTATAAATGTTGGCTCTGAATTAGCTGCGGATTTTTGCTGTCACAAAAATGAAAATATCAGTAATACAAAATCAAAATCCTTTTTCACTGTTCCTCTCAGGTACAAATGAGCAAGAAGTAACAAATATCGCACTAAAATGTAAAAGTAAGTCATCAACTGATTATCACGACATAAATATGTTTATAGTTAAAAAGGTTATTTTCAAAAATCTTAGAAAAACTTTTTAATTCAAGACTTGAAGTGTTCTTTGAAAAGCATCAAATAATAAATGCAGGTCAGTATGGTTTCAGAGCGCAGAGAACCACTTCAATGGCGATAATTGAGGCAGTAGAAGAAATTACTAATGCACTGGATAAAAATAAATATGCAGTTGGTATTTTTGTTGATCTCAAAAAGACCTTCGACACAATCAATCATTCAATTTTATTGGACAAATTAGAAAAATATGGTATTTGAGGGAAAGCCGGTAACTGGTTAAAAAGTTACCTAATGGGTCGGGGACAATACGTTAGCATAGGGCATTACCACTCAGAGAAACTTGGTATCACATGTGGTGTTCCCCAAGGGTCTGTGTTGGGACCAAAACTTTTCACTGCATACATAAATGATATTTTTGATGTTTCTAAAGTGCTTAGACTCATACTGTTCGCAGATGACACCAACATATTCTTCAGTAACGATGATTATACAGATCTTGTAATGATGGTAAACAGGGAGCTAAAATTAATTAAAAAATGGATGGATATAAATAAATTATCATTAA
>VUQR01014022.1:0-12475 GCA_015108515.1 Hemichromis elongatus | reverse complement strand
AAAGCTTATGATGATTTACTCTGTCAAATGCCTTGGACGCATCAATAAACCCAATAAACATTGTAGAGCCCTGTTTTAGAAAGTGGCTGCTGTTTGAACGGTCGTGTCGCATTAAATCCGTCTTTTACGTCACTGACACGAGACAGACGCCAATTATCAGCGCTGGAGAAGACAAACGAGAAAGCATGGCGGCGGAAACTAGAGACGGAGCGAGTCAATGGTCAGAAACTGAGGTTTTGGACTTGATCAGCACACGGGGAGACAATTCTATTCAAGCTAAACTTTTAGGGTCGTGTGTAACCGGGCTGTGTTCGCCATTTTTACTTCCGTAAACCGAGCGTGTTGTGTGTAACGTCTTCTTTTGCGCATGCGGTCCGCTTTGAGGGCCGTGAACGTTCACGCTAGAGCGCGTTTGCGGTCACATTTTATTTGTAGTGTGAACAACCACACAGGAGAAATCGGATTTGATCAAAAAATTGGAATTGAGCA
The DNA here is from genome assembly GCA_015108515.1 of Hemichromis elongatus. NCBI lineage: Eukaryota > Metazoa > Chordata > Actinopteri > Cichliformes > Cichlidae > Hemichromis > Hemichromis elongatus. The sequence continues at coordinate 11,986 of VUQR01014022.1, read as the reverse complement.
TTAAGACCTGCAGTGTGAACGTAGCCTAAGATGACGCAGTCTCTTATTACTGTGCCTGTGCTAAGCATCATATCTTTTAAGCTAATGAAATATTTGGTTATAATTCGTGGTTGGTGCTCAAACGGCAGAACTGTGATGGCAGTGCCATAAGGTTCAAACCATGAGAATAATAGAGACATTGCCAAGATTTTATTATATTTCTCTCTTTGAATGAACAAGCAATTTTAAACCCTCTATAGCATGCTGATGCCTTCAGGGAACAAACAGCTTCTCTGTTTATTGCACTGTCCCTTAAATATTTTATTTGCCCATATATGGCTAGTAAATTGTGAATGGACTGGTTCTTATTTAGCCCTTTTTTACTCTACCTTAGCAATCAAATCACTTTAACTACTTGCCTCATTCAATTGAGCAACAGCACCAACAAGGGATGTGCCCTGTGTATATTTAATCACTGTTCAGAAGAATTAGTGTTTGACCTTTAACCTGAGAGTTGAACAATCCTTTCCAGAACCACATCTGCATGAGACACATCCATCCATCCATTTTCCTCACTTTGTCTGCTTATATGCTAAAACTATACTTTAAAAATATACGGGCATGTGCATGAGCATGCCAAATATATCTGAAGTGTATTTGTTTGTAAAATCAAATTTTAATTTAATTTGTTTACTAAAATTATATTTTTGTTCATTGCCTGAGGGCAACATTTCCACTTTTGTCTACTTTTCTTAAGGCAATAACACTAAAGCAGTGCTTCTAAATGCTGGCCATTGTGACTACTCTTTTTTGGAGTTTTAGGTGCTTCCCTGCTCCAAAAAGAAAAAAGAAAACAGGATTGTTCTGATGGGGAGAAGCTCTGTGTTAAACAGCATTTAGTAGTGGTATTTATAAGTAGGCAAAGTACAGATACAGGTGAGGTTTATACACATACACTGAGATGAGGAGTTTCAGTATGTGTTTCAGTTTCTGTCTGACTTTCAGTCTGTGAGAGTCATTAAATCACCGTCTGATTTGTAAGGGATCAAATAGTTACAATATTTCACTCAATGGCATACAAATCAATGTATAACTGTTATCTAATTTTTTTCTGGATTTTTGATTGATATTCTGTCTCTCTCCATTAAAAAACACTAACATAATTTAAATGGATAAATAAAAATACCACACAAGGGTAGTAAATATCAGTTGTCTAAAGAACTGAAGTGTGTATGTTCATATTTATGAGCCTGGTTCTGTTTCTTCCTGTTGAAAGAGAGTTTTTCCTTTCCACTGTCGCCAAAGTGCTCGCTCATAGGGGGTCATGTGATTGTTGGGTTTTTCTCTGTTTGTATTATTGTAGGGTCCACCTTACAATATAAAGCGCGTTGAGGCGTCTGCTGTTGTGATTTAACGCTGTATGAATAAAACTGAATTGAAATAGAAGCAAGTGTAAGTAGGAATTCTGCGACATCACCTTCGTTTCATAATTCACTGTACGTTTACAGCGTAGTGTTCTAGTTCGCCTCCTTGCCTGTGTTACATGAATGCAACGAGTCCAGGAAACAAGTTTGACACTCGGCCCGGTGACCGAGGTTTGGGGCGTCGACTAAACTTTACTCAGACCAATCGGAGTTCAGGGGGAAACTTTGTAAACAACTTTTACACGCTGGTTTAAGGCTCGTCCGCCGTATTTACTACGAAACAGCGCGGTGGGGCTGCAGCCGAGAGACTTTAAAGACCCAGAACAGGTGAGACGCAGTTACGTGTGTTATACGCTCGCCGTTTTTGGCTCGATTCTGTTTTTGTGTCTCGCGTACCGTGCGCGCGTGCGCGCGCCCACCGTTTGTATGCGTGCTCTCGTTACTCATAGTAGAGTGAGTGCAAAACAGCTGTCATTTAACGCGACAAGTGGAGAAGAAATGCGCGCCCGGGGTTCGGAGACAACCAAAAAGGACCAAACGTAACGGTTTTTATATGGACCTACTGGACTCGTCGCCACAACTTGCCTTAATGTATCGAATGACGTCGCCACTATATGGTGAATTCCTGTCATGAGTAGCTACTGTACGTCTTCAATGGATCGTTTCTGTGTAGTCTGCACAAAGTGTGTCTGCTGCATCACCTACAAGAACGATTAGTGAGACTTTTCATGAATAGGTGGGATTTGAAATCGATTTTAGACATTTTGTTAAAGAACAGTGGGTCCCTCTTGCTTTCCCCTCTTCCTGTCAACAAGTATGCGTGTGAGGCAGAGAGAGCTTGGTCCTGGCGGTTTAAACTGAACAATCCTTGATTTCTCGGAGTAATTTCAACGAGCAGGCTAATGATGGAGCGCACTTCTGTAAAAATCACTCAGCATTTGTCCGCTGCCCGAGTGAGACAGACCTGTTATTAGGCTGCTTCACGGCCTGTGAATGTGTCGGGGCTGATAAGAGCAGGTATCAGGAGTCGCTTACTCAAAGCCTGCTTTAAATGTTTGAGAGGAAATTTGACAGGCCATCCACTCTGCAGGTATTGACACGAGAAAGGAGTCATGTTGAATAATGTTTAAAAAGCGCCTTATAATATATGAGCATCCATAAATCACACGTCACACGTCAAGTTACACGTGTTTCTTCTTTTAGCAGGTTTGCATACAAATGGGATTTTCTGTCTCTCTTTCTATGTGTCTTCACACTAAACTCGGGAATTTACAGACTACAAGTGAAAAATCCATTCTTGATCAGGTCTCTGAGCCCCAGTGGCGATAAGGTGTACTGCACTGTAGATGTGCAGTAATTTCTTGCCTGCTGTGTTACTGTTAAGTGTGAACAGCCTGCTGTAGACTGCAGGAGTCTTCGTTGTGAACGGATGTGGGCACAGCTTTCGTTGTGGAACATCAACATCTGCATGCTCTGTGTTCCCTCAGCACGCCCACTTCAAGTGAGGGAGGAGAAGGGGGGGGGGAAGGTTTCCTGTCAGAGGGGTTGAGAAAGTGAATCAGGTTAAGTTTTGGCAGGCAGTTAGACCTGGAGGAGGGGGAGGAACTGCTTTAATTTTTGACTGAATTTCACTGCAACTTCTCTGGAAATGTGACGCATTTAATTTTGTGGTCTGTGAAGTTGATGGTATCATGCTCATTCTTAGCATGTTTCTGTTTTTAAAGAAATTCCTCTCAGCTGCTGCTGCAGTCCCTACTCTCCCAACAGCACACAGTAAAAGCTTAGCAGTTGGTGCATTTACTTGTCTGCATAAGTCCTTGGACCGTAAAACATTCTTTGGGTATATTTGGCTCGTTTTACTGGCAGTTTTTGTTGTTTTGGATAGAAAGCGACACCACGGTAGAGAGGTTAAAATATAAACAGTGAGCTTTAACTGCAATAAACCCCACGATACAGACTGATAGAGTAGACCTGTGCTTATAATTTACTTGAAATCATTTAGTTGCTTATGCTAAACTGGTACAGTTACATGTTTAAGAGAAACATGTAAAATGGAAACAAAACAGGAAGCTGAAATATTTCTCAAAACGATCTTGCGTATAATGAAGACTGTCCAAATATGTAGTTTCCAAATGTTAATTTGGAAAATTTCCAAATGCTGCCACCAGTTTCCAAAGATGAAGTAATGAATAAGTAAGTCATAAAAATGTGTTATTAAAAGACAACATTATAATCTTCAAAGTTACATAACACAATCCAGCCACATCATGAGTTTGACTGGCTCAGTTGGTAAATAAGACGATTCATATTTTTGTGCTTCACACACGCTGTGTGCGTCTGTCAGCTAGCTATTACCCCTAAAACTGATTTGGTAGATCTCAGGGAAATTACCCGCGATCTAATCCGGCCATCACACAGAATCATATCAAATAATTTAAGGTGAGAAATGATCCCAGCAGTTTCACAATTGCATCACTCGGGTTCCAAAGATTTTAGTCATCAGGTAAAAACTCCACAGATGAGACAGTTTGTTCTGTTTGGCATGTGACATATCAGCTGCCGGTAAGTGCATGTGGGCTTTACAACAGCTGGACTAGCAAGGTGCACTGTGGTTTTGTTGCATTTGCATCTCAGTTAAAAACAGAAATCATTTGAGGAAATAACAGTTTGTTTTTACATTTGTCAGTCTACAGCGCACCATATGATTTATACTAAAACCTTTATACCTGTTGGAGAGCCCTCAAAAATGTAAGAAGTGTTGTTGCTGTAACCTCAAGTAGTGATGAGACCGTTGGAGGGGAAATGAGAATTGTTTGTTTTCAGGTTGGGCTGTTCTCAAGTTAACCACCTTCACTGTCTTACATGAAACACACTGACGTCATCATTTCCCATCACAGCACCTGAACACAAACAAATGTCAGCTGTGACTTACAGACCGCAGTGTTTTGGTGGTTAGATTGCTTTGAATGCACAATGTGCCAGGCGCCTGACGTAGTTTAGATGAAGATAACGACCGCACGTGTTGACTCGGTGCTGATGTTGCAGAACTATAGAGAAGAAATACTGGCACAAAAGAGGCAACGCGCCTTCAAATACAATGGATAAAAAAATGTGCAGACAACAACATTCTGCATTATTTATCAGCAGTTATTTTTGGCTGGTTAACAACAGCGAGTGACTAAGAAGCCGCTTCCTACAAAATACTGCTATGGTGATACGAATCAGGACTGAAGTTATTGACACCATTTTGGAGTTTCATCTTGAGTAAAAAGTTGCTCTTCTGAGTAGTCACCACCATGTTTCTTGTAATATCACAGATGCTGTTGATATCAGCCGCTCTGGTAAAGCGGCCAGTCTCTTGTTTTTTTTTTTCCTTCCATGTATTTCTCAGAAAACAGTACTTTGCCAAACTAAACGGCTCATTGGTATTTCTTGATGCTGCTCATTGTCAGCCTGTGAGAAACACAGACGATTAGAAATGTGAATAAACAAATCGGTCCGAGGAGAACTTTGTTTAAGGGAAGACTGCTGGCATGTTGTCAGTGGAGCAGCGGGAGGAGGAGGCAGAGCGCTGTCGGGTTGTGTTTTCTGATGTGTCTACTACACAACTGGACTGGGAGCTCTGAGATTTAGCATCTGCTCTGCAGGAATGAACATCTTGGTGATGCTGATTATGGCAGCTCACATCCTTTAGGAATGTACTTACATGGGTTACACTTAAAGCATTCATGCCAAATGAACTGTTGACTTGTTCACATCACAGTCATTTTCTGCTCCGTGGGTAGTTTTGTTCTTTGAAGGATTTTGTTTGTTTGTTTGTTTGTTGCTTTTTTGTTTCTACACCTTAAAGAGCCAGGATCACAAAACAATCAAGCTCCCTTATACTTGCATTAAGTGTTCAGTTGTTGATGTCTAATTAAGTTGTTGTTGTAATAATACTGATGTGTTTTACTCGTTAAAGGGGAACATAAAGTAGAGCTTGGGCTAATAATAAACCTCAGTGTAGTGCAGCTTTCTGCTGCATATTTTTAGACACCTTATTTGTTTGCTGTACTTCACAGCTGTGCATTATAGATGCACAATCTTTTTTTTTTGCCTGCTGTCTAAGGTCATTACAGCTGTAGTAGGGTGTGTCTTGTTGTTCGATAGGTATGTCAGCTGCTGACATTGCAATGTTTTGGTGTTGCAAACTCCCCCGAGAGTCTACGTAAAGACATGTCGGTGCATTTCCCAGAGGTGTGCCACTTTGCTCAAATGTTTTGTGTTTTTTCCTTATGTGATGATGAGTTTGCATCTTCACATCCGGTGCAGTGCATCTAAAAAAAAATCAAAAGCAAACTAATTGACTGGTCTATGAAAAAACAAAGAACAAGAGTTAGAGTTCTTAAAAAAAAACAGTAGAAGAGGAGGACGCTATTTATGTCCTACATTGAAAAAACCACAAGTAGAAATTAATGTCTTTTGATATGAGTAATGTGTCGTCATATGTATCTCATAGAGAGAGCAGATTTTAGTTGCCAGTGTGATATTTCACTCATGCTTTACGATAATCTTTGAGTGTCGGAACAGTTGTTACTTTTAATCTGATTGCTGAAGAAGCCATGTTAGATTAAACTTCCCGTCTGAGCTCTTTGCATTTGAATTCTTCACTCAGTTGTTTACTGACTTGGTTGAGAGAGCGTAATTAATGTGGCAAAAATGGGCTTTTTCGCATGTGTTCATAAGTGGTCGAACCCCGACCTCTAGTGGTGTCAAAATTACATACATGCAAAATTAACATAACGTAATGAGGTGCAGGTGATGTAATAGTTACTGAGTGCAGTTGTACAAATATCAATTAATCGGACATTTAAAGGTTGGATTTCAAGCACTTATTTAATCTCAAGTACTTCTCAGGAATGTGAAATAGCCATTACCAACACCTGCAATTATTTTTATACTGAGCAATTATTTAATCAGAGGTGTATTGAATTATTAGCAATTACATGGCACTATAGGTCGTCTTTTGTGTTTTTTGTAGTATTTTTTATTTATGGAAAATTAACCTGCCTTTAATAGTACACTTATTAACATATACTTAACTATATTAAATTTAGTTAGTATATTTAACTAATTTCTATTTCAAGCCAACATGTTCAAATGTGATTACTAGTGTAGAGTCAAATATCTCCCTTTCTTCTCTTCTGCTTTGCAGGTTTAAATTCAGAGTGTAGATGAGCTGCAAAAAACAAATAAATAAAACGCAGTGAAGATTTTCTCCATTCAGTTTTGATGAAGTTCAAAATTCATTTTATGAATTTTCATATGCACATGCTGTTTATGTACACCGTGAGCGCTAGACCTACCCCGCAGTGCTCATAATAACCATGGCTGCTGTTCTTATATATCACCACTAGATAGCAGAATAGTCATGCTGATGCAACACACTTGGTAAGAATCTCCACTCACTCCCTGAGACTGTTTTACATCAAAGAGTATCAGTCAACTTAATTTATAGGTTTAAAATTGAGATTTTATTGTTTTTAAACAAAAAAAACACAGTGAACTGTTTGGAGATGCGCTCTCACATTGATCACTAATTCCATATAAATCACTCACTCCTCTGACTTTCCTGAATTTTTGTTTTTTTAATTTTCATTATCCAGTCTGCCACAGATCGCAACAGTGAAACCAGAGTCACACCAGTTGGACTGCAGCAGCCAGCTAACATAGCCTCAACTGTCTAGCATTACTCATTGAATTCAGCATGTTAGGGATGTGAAAAGGTGCGACTGAGGGCAGACGAATAACCTATGAGCTCACTCCCCTCTGTAGGCCTGTTGAAGTCCAGCTAGTTGACCTTCTGTTGGCCCTGTGATCCCAAAGCCTGCCATCAAGTTGAAAATTTAAACTAGAAGGAAACCAATGTGGACCACGTTCTGCATAGAGGATGGATGTGGATTAGAGGACAATGTTCTCTGTGCGTGGTTTGGAAGAAAGATGGGGAGTGTGACAGAGAGAGAGAGAGAGAGAGAGAAAAGTGAACTCTGATTTAATTTTTTTTTTTTTTTAAGTGTAAAAAGGCCGATTAGACACAGAGAGACTTATTCAGAGTACTGATAGTCTGTAGGAAGGATGTAGTATTTTATAACTCCACACAGAGCGAAACCCTAACGATGAAAAAGACTGAGCCACATTGTTGCCTCGTGTTATTCCTTCATTTTCTGCTCTGAATCTCCTGGTGTAATGCGTTAGATGGCTCAGGGTGACGGGAGTCATATAAAGGTTAGTGGCTGCGTGGATGTGTGTGTTAACATTTTTGTGGTGTATTTTAATTTAAAGAAAACTTCCCTTGATGAAGAGTTTCCAGTCAAAGGTGTGCTTTGTGAAATTCTTGCAACAACCAGGATGGACTCTAGTATGAACTGTAGGATCGGGCTGATTGTTGAATGGAATCCGAACTGTGTCGATCGCATGCATCACTTTATGATCAGTTTATTTCAGCTTACAATTGCTACTTCATATAATGACACGCGCACTCATCGCGACACTGTGTGTGCAAGGTGAGTCCAGTAGGTGGGATTACAGTACGAAATCCTAACCTAGCTGTGTTTTTCTAGACTAGCTGAGGAGGCCTCTTACGTGGCTCAAACCACCTTCAGGTCCCTACTGGCTCCGGCCTCTGTTGATCATTGTGGCTTCATGGCTTCGCTTTAAACTGTGAGGGGAATAATCGATGTCTAAAAAAACATGTTGAAATATTTGCACGGCAACGTGTACATCAACTGTTCTTTTGTTTAGTACAGCAGATGTGCCTGTATAGTGTAGTGGTTAACGCATTCCCTTGGCAAGGGTAAGGTCACTGGTTTAATGGTTGGAGACGACAGGAAGGGCATCGGGCTGTGTCAAATCAACAATGCGGTGGTACCCACTACAGTGACAAAGGAGCAGCCAAAAGTAGCTTTTTACCACAGATACATGGTGTATGTTTGACTTGGAGTTGTACAGAGCAACAAGTATGAAGACATATATATGAGAGAATTGCTATATATTTAGCAAAGCAATGCTGAAATATCAAATAAGCTTAACACAGCAACACAGTTGTGCAGTGTTTTGTATGTGGGGGGCCAGTTTGAACCTCTCAGTACTGAAGAAATTGCCCTTTCTCCTTGGGGGTAGTTGGTCTTTCCTCCTCCTAACTTGTCACATGAAGATAAATGACTTAATTTGCGAAGGCATGTGGCCCTAATCTGCTTAATTAGAACAAATAAATCCACTAGATTGGTTAAAGGTCACGGCAGAATTTACACAAACTGGCATCTCGGATCAATCCAGCTGATTAATTGTGGTGTTTTTGCCTGCTGTGCCTTGTACCTTTTTCAGTGAAATCGGTGGTTGGTTGGACGCTAATCTTGTTCCGTGCGTGCGAGTTTGTGGCTTTGCGTCTGTTTAAATATCATCAGAAATAGATTTGTGACAATAGACTTTTGATCTCAGATGCCTGTGTGTGTTTGTGTTAATGTGTGAAACCATAATCGTGGCAGTGAGAATATTACACTTTATGGTCACTTTTCAAACTCCTAGATGGAATGTAATCTGATTACCCTAAATCTACTAATCAGTATCACTGTATTTTACAGAAAAGGCACCAAAGATCGTTTACTGGTACCAAAGGCACCAAAGATCGCCTGTACTGCATTTCTTGCTCAGTATCAGCTAAACCCAAGCTCCACAGTCCTTGTTGGGCTCAATAAGCTGTTATGACAAAGGATGTAAGAGGAAACATTTGTGTGAATGCTAAAAATTTAGTATTTTTTACAAATAAAGTCTTTTCCCAGATTTTTCATTACAAAATGTGCAGCTTCCGAGTGCTGTTTTTGGTGTCACTGACAGTTCTGGCCATCTGCTCCCAAATGATCCAGCACATTAACCTGGCTGAGCAACAGGAAGTGGTTGGATTGAGCCCCCAGCTCTGCCCGGCCATTAGGTACCATCAGACTGCCTCTCTCCATGTAAACAAATGAGCCAGTCGTCACTCTGGACTGTGAAAGGAGAAATCAGAGCCTACGCTTCACTCCGTTCTCCAGTCTAAACAATCCCAGTCCCCTTCATCTCATGCTATAACTTTACTCACTCTCATTCATTAACTCACAAATGCACTGTGTCTAGTTCTACTGTATAGATAACCATTTGGAGCAAGTAGTATTTCTGGGACCAACTACAGGAAAGTTGGGCACAGGTCAGCATAGCTTTGTGTGACTGTAGTGTGCATCCTTGTGTCTTATTTGCGCTGGTATGTATGTACGCTATATGAAGGCAAGAGTGAGGATAAAGAGAAACAGGAGCATGTGGTAGACACATTGGGGTAGTGGAGGGGGTACCCTAATAGGCCCCAGAAGTTCCCCAAGCAGCACCCAACATAGAGGAACAACTATGGCCTTTGTTGGTCACCCCGTGGATCTCACACACAGTTAATATAGACTTTTCCCACTGACTCTGCCAAGAGTCTGAAGTCATTTAATGAAGTGGCGGCTGAGTTTAGAAGGAGCCAGTGTGCTTGCTGCTTGCACTGACAGAATGGAAAATGTCTGTGTTATGCAGCGAACAGCAAGTGACAAGAAGAGTGTGTTCTAATACCTCTCGCCCTCTCTCTCCACACACACACACACACACACACACACACACACACACACACAGATTAGGAAGATGTGCCTGCATGGGTGCATTCAAGCTTCAGGAGAGACACAGTGATTATACACATTCACACATGCATTTTTCTGGATGGTTATGGCTCATTCATACAGGGATACATCATCAGGTTTGTAATCAGCTGTGATTTGTTCTAACAACATAAAGAATTTCTCCTAACCTCTCTGGTCTCTGCTTTGTCTCTGTGCGTCTCTTAAAGTAGTGATGTGTGCACTGAGAGGCCTGAAGTAAGCACTTCTGTATCGCTCGTATACTTACATCAAAGATGCCTAATTGTTTCACAGAGCCTTTGTAGTTATCTCATTGTTCGGCTCATCTATTATAGCTAAACCTCACCTTTCTTGTCCATTTTCACGGCTGTCTGTTTATCCACTTCAGCTGTGAATGGACAGTATCTCTGTATGTATTTGGTCACACTTCTTTTCAACTCCCTGTCTTTTCATCTATCTCTGAGCAGATTGCAGTCTGTTTTGGCGTCCTATTGTGCAGCTGTCAGTTATTTCCAAACACTCGAGTGTCATTTGCCTCAGATTCCATCCCTTTCAATTCTCACTTCTTTTCTATGGCTCCACCAGCGTACATCTCATTGAGTGGGCATCAGCAGGCATATTCATTCTTCTCCATTTCTAAAAGCACATTGCTTTTTCATAGCAGCCATAAGCCTCCTTTTTAAATCCACAGACAATGTGTTTTTGTCCATCCTCCTCTATCCTTTTCAGTGGAGAGTGCAGGGATTCTCCCTCTTTCTCTCTTACTCTCTCTCTCTTTCCGAGGGCATCTGGGCGGACCCTGTACTCGGCGCTCCTCTTCGAGCTCAATTGTCTGTCTGTAATGAGCCGTGATGAAATATAACAGACTGAAATGTAATAATTCATGCAGGCCTCGTTGAGGAGCACGTGGCTAGCGGTCGGCTTGGGCTGTGATAGCCTCCTCCTCGGCTCCCGGAACAATGGCGTGGTACTGCCAGCACCGCTCACCCTGCTCTGGTCCAGTGATCTTGTTGTGGCGTTCCCTCACTACTATTCAGAGTCGCTTAATGTTGGAAGGCTGTCTGTGATCGCTGGTGTGCCAGTGTATCTCTTTGGGGAAGCAGGCAAACCGTCTCCTTTGCATTCCTTCATTCTTTACTCCTCACCTCTTGCTTTATATGTTTGTGTTCTTGCCAGGCGTTTGAGCTGTAGTTGAGTTTGTGGAGGAGGCCTAAAAGCATCGACCCCTTGATGCCGTGCGCTCTACCGTCTCTGCTTTTGATTTTCCTGAATTCTTCTCTACTTTTCTGTACAGTTGTGCTGGGAATGCAAGTATTTTGTTTATACGGGGAAGTTACACAGTCCGCTCAGTTCTTTGTCTGTAGTGTGCTGTTTTATATTCATGCAGCGCTATTGTTTTCTCCAATTATGCAGAGTTATTGAGGGCATTGAGTAGCTTAAGCAAAACACTAATGTGGTATCAAACTCAAGGTTGCTTTGAGGTCGTCTGGAGCCACTTCCTTTGCCCGGTGCTGATCTTTGATTCGAGCTTACATTCTCTCTTTGGTGGCATGCCAAACTTTTTATGGCATTTGACTCCAATGTATGCACTTCCTCCAATTTCAAGCTTGCAAAGTCTACATTCAGGATAGAGATCCTAAAAATCTACCTCTTAAGAAGTCAGCGACCTCCCTGCCACACCTTCGTAGTCATCAACTTTCCTAAAGGAACTCTAAGAATTTACAATTAGAAATGAGAAACTTGCAAGAGATACACAATTCAGTACTGGACAACAGTACTGTACCACCGATTAATTCAAGCTTGCTTTGAAGGCTGCTTGTTTCCTTTGGGAGTTGTGCTTTCCTATGACAAATTATGCGGTGTGGATGTTGGTGGTGGAAGATGGCAGTGTAGACTAGGAGGGCA
>VUQR01014021.1:13331-40127 GCA_015108515.1 Hemichromis elongatus | reverse complement strand
AGATACAGGAGGTGGACTGGGAAACTGCATGTTTAAAAGCCCAAAGACAATCAATTAATACAAGGATGAAACTCCTCCAATATAAGTGGTTGATGAGAACTTACATAACCCCAGTCAAACTGAATCGCTGGTCGCCTGTCATCCCAGATAGCTGCAGTAAATGTTTAGATGAGAAGGGCACTCTGCTTCATTGTGTATGGAGCTGTCCAAAATTACAACAGTACTGGAAATTAATCACGCAAACTTTATCTAAGATTGTTGGAGTAAATATACCTGTTGAAGCAAAACTGTTTGTGTTGGGTATATATCCAAAGAACTGTGACTTTAGCATCAGACAGCTAAAGTTAATTGACTTTGGACTCCTGCAAGCTAGACGCTTAATATCTTTGTATTGGAAGAAAATGGATGTACCCTCAAGTCATATGTGGGTCAAGGAGATGGCATCATGTATTGTATTGGAACGACTTACTTATATTGTCAGAGGAAAGAGAGTAGATTTTGAAGAAATATGGTTACCTTTAACTGAGTTTCTGAGACGTTATGAAGTGAATTAATTTAGAAAGTGATACTTGGTGCTGAATTTTTTTTGTTGTTTATTTTCTTTGCTGTCTGTTTCTTTGTTTTTGTTGTTTTTTACTCTTCGTTCGGGTCTTGTTTTGTTTGTTTTACCCATGCTGTACATCGTTTTTTTTTTGGTTTTTTTTCTTTTCGTTTATTATTATTGTTGTTTCTTTTAATTTATATTTGTTTATTTTGGGGACTATGTTCTTTAATATAAATCTCATGCTAACTGTACTATTATTCTTTGCTTGTTCTGTATTATAAAATTCAATAAACATAATGTTAAAAAAAAAAAAAATAAATTGCTTATGCCAGAAATAGCATGAAAAGGAGCAGTTGCAGCAAAGGAGGGCTGCAAAGCGGCTTGCAGGTATACAACACAGAGGGAAAGCTAAAGCAGCACAAATAGCATGTTCTAGGATAGATTTGCTAATTGGTGTAAAAAGGGTGTCAGCTGAGCGACCTCATAGCCTGAATAAACTAACACTGTGCTCAACTTTTGATAGTGGGACTCGTATCATGCTTCCACTGCTTTCACAGCACAGAAGAGTCACTCACATCACATTCATTGCAGTAGTAGGCTGGCTCGTCTTTCACGCGGCTCTGGTAACAGATTTTCTTCCCTGCAGCCACCAGCTGGTCTCTCAGAATCTGGATGTGCTTGATGGACTGCAACAGGCAGTGTCTGAGTGTGTGTGAGAGAGAGAGAGAGAGAGAGAGAGAGAGGGAGGGAGGGAGGGGCAGACAGTGAAAAATATAAACTAACGCCCCCTCTCACACACACACATTCTGTAGATGCACACACACGTCTTACTTGATCATCTTGAAGGTATCCTGATCTGTGATTTTAATGGTGCGCGCCACATTCCAGGAAACGTGGATCATGGGAACGATTGACTTAACCTTCTTCACCTCGTTCCACTCATAGCGCTCCAATGCGAGTTGATACTGGTATGCTGGAGAAGTGAAAAAACAAACAAAAAACATGAACAGTGGTGTAGCTGAAAAGAGGCAACAGCATATTTAAGTAGTAACTTTAGACAAAAGGGTTTGGAGCTGCTGCTTTTTGCTTATTTTATTTTCGTCCTTGTAACTCACAGTTGAGCGGTCCCACATTCCAGGCAATGTTGTTGCACCAGCCCACAGCCTGGACCCAGTGCACAGTCCCTGCATTAATCCACACCAGGTCGCCTGGCCTCTGGATGAAGCGGTACACAGGGATGTTGAAACTGTAGAGATCCTCTAGAACTGGCCACCAGGACCCTGTAAGGTAGTCTACTCCATGCCTGAAGGAAAGATTAAAGCAATTCAGGCTATTGTAACATCTTTTTTTTTTTTTAATTTGTTTCAATTGTACACCTTCTTAACTCACTTTTCACATAATTTATTAATAAGTTCCCAGTAGTGTTCATGGACTGCGAACCACTCGCAGTCACCGGGCCCGATGTTGATGTTAACTGAGCAGAAGTTGTTGTTCTCTTGATGACCTGACGAGAAACACAAGCAGTCCTTTTAATTTAAAAAGCGTTCCCTCATGTGAAACATAGCTTTCACTTGCTAACAACTAAATGAGCCAAGAAATAGAATTGAGCTAAATGTTAGCTTGGGGATTTGTTGTATATTCATCAAAACTAATTTAACTGCAATCCATCCAGGTTTTTTCCACGAGATTTCATTCTTAACCTTTCAAAAGTTGAGGATGGCTAAGCAAGGCTAGAAAGGTTAGCAGGTATATGAGTTCAGGCTAAGCTGGTCGAGCAACTGAGAACATGATCTATAAAACTGGCCTGTTAGCATGGCTAAAAACACGATTAAGACCCAACACCTGGTTAGATTGCTTGTGAAGCCTGTTTACTTGAGCTCCATTAATTAGCACATACTCACATAGATGCTTGGTGTGGGAGGATTCAGCTTATCGCGAGGAATGGGGGTCTCGACTGCAATGTTGGGTTTAACCGAAAGCGCGGGAGGCAAGTACGACTCCTTGAATTTTCCTTTCACACTTACCCCCCTAGGGAAAAAAAATGATACCAGAGCATTGACACTCATTAAGAGAAGTGATTAACACTCGGTGAGCTGCTAGCACATTTGTCAGCGTTATACTCACCTGCATGCTCTGATCACTTCAGCGGCTGTGTTTGTGATGCTGATCTTGGAAAGTGGGATTGGGATTCGTTGCTCCTGCACCTCCGATATGTTGAATGTCTGCCTTCCGCCACTCTCCACTTTAATCAAGAGGATCTTAAGCTCCTTAGACAAGCCCATGGACAGCGCTTTCAGTTTCAGTGGGTCCACTTTACTTGCTTTTATAGGACGATCTAATTTGGATGGACTTGTTGATACAGCTGATGCTGAATTTGAGTTGGTGATTTCTGCATTTCTGACTACACGAGCTGTCTCATTATCTAACCCTTTCTTCTTATCTGTTGTTGCATTTGAATTCCCAGTGTCCATTTTTTCTCTTTCGATATCTTTGCCATTTGGGGTTTGATTTTCCTGAGGAGTCTGGCCCTTGATGCCTTCTTTGACGGGTCTGGCTGCATATGAAACAATCGGCGCTGAAGATGAAGCGTTGCCGTCTTTTACATCAGGTATTCTACTTGTTTTAATTTTACAGCTGATGACCTTATTTTCTTCTCTCTTTATCTTAATCTTTATCGCTCCCTCTCCTTTCCCATCCTTTACCTTTTGTTTTCTCTTTTTCTCTTTGCCCGCACGTTCTGACTTTGTGCCGTTTCCACTTTCTTCCTTGGTAGAAGGAGCTTTCTTTACCAGCTTCATTACCGTATGTGTTGTGGTCAGAGTCAGCTCCGCACTCAGTGACCCATCCAAAAGAGTCTCGGTCCTCTCCAGTGGAATTGCTGCATCCTTGTCATTTTGTTTCATCACATCTTTTACATCACTCTCATTTTCCTCCTCTTTTTCCTGCACTATTGAGCTGGTGGCTGGCTTACTCACATCTGTCAGACTGTGAAATTCTTCAAGTGTGTCTGAGGTAATGTGAACTGGTGATTGATTACTGGGTTCGGAGGATTCTGTGGGATTTGGTGTAGGAAAAAAATCCTGATTCTCTGGGCAGTGGATCTCTGGGCCCAGTTCTAGAGAGGAAGAGTACTTCACTCCATTTTCATCACTAGCGGGAGGACCGCCGAACGGACCACCTCGACACGCGACCCTCTGGCTGGCAAGCAAGGTGGCTAAGCTCTCAAAGACATCATCCAGACCTGCGTCATCGTGGTTAAACTCATGAAGGGGAGAGCCAGACATCTTCCCGCTGCTGTCCGTCATCTCTTCCTTTTCTTCCTCTGAAACTTGTTCAATTGCACAAGGTAGATCTAAGAATTCAGACATGCTGCTGTGGGAATAATCTTCTGTATTCGTATGATCAGTGCTTTCACTCTCAACAGGAGGTGGTGAAAGACACTGAGTGGGGCTGAGCTGGAGGACAGGCCTGCTTATTACACCTTTCTCTAGATCCTCCTCATCATCTCCAAGATCTGATACTGGAGATCCCTGCCAGCTAAGCACAGGAGGCGTATTGGCAAGGTTGTCTCCCATTTCCCTTAAATTTCCCATCACAGCCACAGGCTGAAGGTCTGGAGCGTTGAGAACCCCTCCCTGGCCACCTTGCTGCTCTGAGCCAGCTGAGCACACTGTACTGAGAGGCGCTAAGGCTTTAAATAAGAGCGAAGTGAGTGTGTCATCTGGCTTTGCTTTTGGCTCACTTGGGTTGGGTTGGGTTGAGACGATGGTGGAACGCTTGCTGGCCTGGTGGTAGCTGGTTTTCTTAGGAAGAAGGGTTTCTGGTGGACTGCTGCTCTTTTTGAGCATTTTGTGATTTTCAGACTTTGAGGATGGCTGCTGTGAAGTGGACCTAGGATGAAGGGTATTTGTGGATGACCTATGGGTCGTCTTCTCTCCTTTCTCACTCCTGTCCCTGTGCTTGTGTTTGGGTGGTGACTGGGCCTGATTCTCTACAATCAAAGTCTCCATTTTACTTATCTTGGCCTCACTTAGACAGGTGGAAGCAGAGACGGACGAAAACATTTCCTGTTCTGTAACTTTCATTTTGAGGGCTAATTTTCGTTCCTTCTTGGATGCTTTATCTCGTTTCTTTTTCTTCTCGGCCAACCGTTTTTCCTCTTTTTTCTTCCGCCTTTTTCTGTCCTCACCCTTTCGGTCCATTTTCGGAACGTCACACTTCTTGTCCTTTTTCAGCAGCTTATATTTTTGTTTGGATTCAGACTTTTTATCTTCTAACTCCCTCTCATGCTTGTCACCTCGTGATCTGTCATGAGGAGACTGTCGTGAGCAGAGGAGCTGTGAGGTCTTCCTGTACTTGAGGTCTGAAAGCCTTGATTTTGAACCAGCACGGGGTGTCGGAGACGTACTTGATGCCCTACTGGGTCTCGGAATGACACTGGGACTTTCTTGGAGCTTTAGCTGCCCACTGAGGCTGGGACAACGCTGCTGAATGACTGGTGAATCTTTTCTGCCATTGAGCATTTTTTCTGAAGAGGGACTGGAAGGAGCACCTGTACTGCTGGAAGTAGAACCTCCATTGTTCGGACCACAGAGTACAGATGAGTACTGAGGAGAGTCTACACTAGACTTGGAGAGAGATGGATCCCTTGAATTTGCCCGTTGATGAATGCGCTGATTCTCCTGCGGAATTCATTTTACATCAGTAACTTACACTTACTTACACTGTCTACATTTAAGGCCTTTATACACCGGACACGTAAAATTGGTGTTTGAAAAATATTTTTCACACTCACTTTTTCTTTTTCTTGGTGCATGCAGCTGTAAAAGTGACCGTGCAATTTTACTGGATGAATTTGGCATGTATTTTTTGGACCATGCTCAAGTTCTCAGATGCAAATAAACAGATCTGACCAATCAGACCACTGCATTTGGTAAAAAGTGTGCTTGTAGCTCAAAACCTGCACCGGTACCGAATATACAATGATATGTAAACAGTTAAATGATACAGTTTTGCCCGTTTACACACAGCTAAACACTGCTCAATCGACTCTCTGAAATTATTTCTCTGCTTCCTCAGATGTGGTCCTGACTCTGCCAACAAGAATTCCAACAGCCTCACTGACCTCCTGAGATATGTATGAAAGTGGCCGTGATACAGCTTCAACTCCTGGACCAAACCGAGAAATTCTCCCTGCTGCTGCCTTTACGTGAGAACTGGATGAACCTGGGAATCTCTTTTTCTTCCTTTTCTTGTTTAGAAACATCAGGATCACCTCATCATCACTTCATGTCAAGTTTTTTTTACAGTGTGTTTTTTGAGAATGAATTTCACAGCGCTTTTGTTCGACAAGTTTGCATCTGAAAAAATTTTGAATTTCATGTCACTTTTCTGCAAAGTGCTCGGTGTGTAATTGTCTTTAAGTTCACAATAAAACTGGGGATGTGGAGGAGAACACAATTATACTGACACTGATGAGAATCATTATTAAACTCTAGGGTACTGTAGCTAGGACATACAGATCCTGGAGGATCCTCAGGGTGGTTGGAAAAAGACCAGGTTACTTTTTCTCTCTTCTACACTACAAATAAGATCAAGGTCACCAAAATAGGACCACTTTATAAACACTATATCTGCACTCTCTCCTGTCAGGTTTGAAGGTGATTAAGAGCAACATACTAACAAAAATAACCACTTAAATAACTACCCACACTTTATGAGCATATGGCTGTGGAATAAAAACACTTTACCTCTTTAAAATGTGTAAAATAGCATGCTGAAATAAAGTGTGATAGTAGTTTATCTCTTACTGTGCTTTGTTTGTGATGATGGTTCCAAGAGTCCTTTTCCTCCAGAGGGTGTAGTGGGACGTTGTGCTGAGGTGCTCTAGGCTGGCCTGTGTGCCGTTGATGGTTATAGTGATGGTGTTGGTGGCTGTAAGGCACACGGGTGTGGTCTGCTGGTGAAGATGAGATTTTCCGTTCGACCTTCCCTCTGCTTCCATAATGCGGTGGCCTCCTCCCGCAGCTCTGGTTGGGTGGCACTGGGTCACTGAAGCCGTGTCTCCCAGCTCGCAGTTTAGAGGTTTCCTGCAAACGTGAAAAACCAGATGCAGAAATCAATGATTGTGCCAAATCTCAGGAATAATACAAATTGTACATGCTCACCTGTTGCTGTGTTGTTGAGGTCCTGTGTTCAGAGTGGTGGCATGGACCCGCCCTGTCACTCGGAGGCTTCCAGTCGTCCTGGTTGCAGCGCTGTTGATGAGGCGGTGATGAGGCATGGGCAAGTAAAGGTAAGTGCCTGGATCCAGTATGACAAGCCTAAACAGACAAGAATAAATATCCTTTCTTTGAAAACGGCATTACACCAGTAGGTGGGGCTGTTACACAAAAAAGAAATGCCATGTAGCATTTAAATGTGCACATGTAAATACAGTGACAGCAGTTGAAAATGACACAGTAAGGTCAAATAAAATGATCTGACTGAGTTTAGGAACACTGCTGCAATGTGTTTATCGTAAAAATATTAGCAACAGAAAGCCTTCAACAGTGCAGTGCATTCAGTCACCATGCATTTCCAGGCACCGGCTAAAAACACCAACAGTAAATATTACTCTGAAAGCCATTTCTCATTAAACGTCCAAGTAGACAGAGAAGACAGAGCATTATCTTTAGTGTTTCTAGTGTTTGCAGAAGAACAAGGCTTGTAGTCACTGTGATGTACAGGTAGTGTTTAAAGGTCAGTCAATCAGTTGTTTTCTGAGGTTAATAGAAAAAAGAATGTTGTATTCATAAATGAACCTTAATTAGTGAGTAGTTATGTCGTTCAACAAATTGATGCATTCACATGAAGTTAAAATGAATCCATTAAACATGCAAGGGAGCAGGCGCAGGTTTATGGAAGCCACCATGTTGCCCAGCCAGGTTCAATACGGTGCCCGAGATCGACATCACTGATCTCGCAAACTGAGTTTCCTATGTGTGGCTAGAGACCAGCCAAATATGTAAAGTCCTAAGTTTTATCATCTGAGAAGGCTTCCCATTTAACAAGCAAAAACACAAAGGAAAGCGTTAACACAGCATCTGTATAAAATACCATCCTCTTCTTCCTCCGCTTCAAGCCTCTGCTCCTGAGCCGAAGTCAGGGCTCTAACACACGAAGACGTACAGAAACTTTATTTCCAGTGTTTGAGCCACTTCAAAGAAAGTGTCACTAGAGCCGGCTAATAGTAGCCAATGTGGTAAAAACCACCACTAACAGCAGCAAAAACAGCAGCGCATACTGACAGAAAACATTCAGACATCCTTAACAAGTCACCTCAGTGCCATTGGACAGAAGTGGGCTTCACTCATTCATTGACTCATATCACACAGTTTTACAGATGTGGATACACATTGCACACACTATAGATGAACGGGGGCCAGAGGTTTTGAAGTGACTTAAGGGGTAAAAACGTAAAACACTGCAAAATATTTAATATCCATTTTTCGTTCCCGATTTCTTGCTGTGTTATTCAAATATGTTAAAACATAGCATGTACAAAAATGCTTTTATACACAGATGGTAGGAAAAAAAAGTTCGGCATAGCAGTTATGGGTTACTGTTTATCAGGGGTCCCCAATCCCAGTCCTCGAGGGCCGGTGTCCCTGCAGGTTTTAGATGTGTCTTTGATCCATCACAGCAGCAGGGACATATTACCAAGTCAAACACATTTACCTGATCGGGTCCTGAGTCTCTTCTCCTCTTAGCTGGACACTCATCCCGGGGGGTTAACGGATGCTCTGGGGGTGGACTGTGGTGATGCGCTTGCTCCCGTCGCTGGTGGAGGGCTGGTCGTTTCCATGGTCCTGTTCTGTTGTTCACCATCCTGTCTGGGAAACTCCGGTGGGCCCATCTCTCTGGCATGGTTCCCTGAAGCTCCCTGTTGTTGCGATGCAGACGAGGACCCCCGTTCTTTGGGAAAAGAAAAACAATACAGTCAAGATTCATTAACTAATGACCTACTTAACAGCGATATCTCACCACAGAGTTGCTTACATTGTTTTGCCAGTTTGCGTAGCGTTCCTCTGGTCCCGGCAGATAACCGTTGTTGGTGCCATCTCGGTTGTGGAACGAACGCATGGAGTTGTGATGCCAGTTCTGGACCTCAAACTGCACCTCTTTACCATCCCAAATTCGCAGCAGGTGGCTATACCCCTTTGAGATACCTTTGTCCGGGACATGGTTGATTGTTCTATCCCCCCTGTTGTAAAAACAACTAAACTCAGGAGCACGCTGTGGACTGGCTTTCATGGTAATTACACCACAGTACAACAGAAACTTTTCCAGTTAATACTCATATCCATGAGGGCATCAAGTGCTGTACTGTTCGGTTTCTCTATACGAGTGAAGCCAGCTTAGAGAAAATGACACTGACAAAAGCAGTTTCAGTAACAAACAAATCACGGCACACAACTCTGAGGGCTGGTCGACACGAAAGCCTTTTAAGTGTACCGGTAGTATAAATGATAAATACTTACCTGATATAAATACGACTTGACAGAGAATGATATGGCTGTTTGCGCCCTTCTTGCAGCCTATAGTGGGGGGAAAAAAATCACTCAATCTAGATTGCCTTAATTCAGTTCAAAAGATGTGACGTTTTTACTTGTAGCCTGAAGTCACATATCCCAGCCATCCTTTTTTCCTAATGTTTGCTGTAAATAAATACTCTTTTTTTTTAAATGTAGCTCACTGTTGCTCGAAACTTTGGAAATACTCAGAAATGAGCATTTCCTTCACAGCGACTCTAATCCAGTTTTTTTCCTCATGCTAAACTTCCACAGCTTGTTCATCAAAGGTCTCTGCAAGAATAACTTAATCCCACTGCTTCTAAAATTTCTCCTGGCATGCCTTCTCATCAGAAAATGAAAATAGTTTATGGCCCACGCCCCACAAGAAAAGGTTCTCAAGGTGTTTTTTTTTTTTCCTCTGTGAAATAAATGCCATCACCACAGCATTAGCAGAATTTTGTTTACGTATGTTATATAAATGGCAATTTATTTAGCTTTCTTTAACTTGATGTTTTTACCTACAGCCCTGCCAAACTATTTAAACTTTAAGTGGTGGACATATATAATAAACACATGAAATAAGTAGTGCAATAAGAGCTTGTCACGATCATTTGTACTTATTTAGATTATTTTTATCAGTCAGTTCAAACTGCTCTTAAAGACTTGATTCCAGGCAGTATGCTTTCAAACTGTATGGTGTGAATAACAGCTGATATCCCTTATATGGTCATCTCATGCACAGCGCTTTGTCTGCAAGAACACACTCTCTACCTACCTGCTCCTATGAGAAGCAGCCAATCAGAAGTTATGTTTGCTTGAAGGTAGTGGAAAGGGAACTAAGTATAAAATGCATGAAGATTGTTTTGATCTGCGAATCATGCAAAGCTACTGTAGCAGCTTTACCCTAGCACTAAGAAGAAAACGAGCGCTTTCCTGTTTCACTTTTATTATCTATTTCTCTCCAAAAGCCGCAACTGCACATAGCTGCATGAGCTACAGTCGCATTCATCAGCGCGTACCCTCAACTGTTGCAGCTGAATAGCTAGACTTGAGACTTGTGCCAACTGCAGCTGAAGATGCTGTAGTTTCATTCACCACAAGCCTGTCTGTTGAAACCGCACACGGGTTTATTCCCACAGCTGCACATGAAGTGAGAGCTTTTCATGAATATGCTCATCAGAGTTTCAGTTGATCAGTCAGCCACATAAAGTGGCTCTTATCTTGAGTCAGCCCACACTACAAAAGGCTGAGGTCTCACATACTCAAGTGACCCTTGTTTGAGGAAGTTTGAGCATTAAGTTGTTCCACTACCAACGGCCGCAGTGAGCTTAAACCCATAATCTTTTTTTTTTTTATAGTCACATTGGCTTTCTTAACTGATGCAGCCTGAGTGGTTGATTATTTTTAACTAGACGTTTCTAATATCAATATGATCAGAGACACGAAAACAGAAAAAAAGAACATAGTACAGTGAGGTAAATGCACAGCACGTGTAATCAGCTGCAGGTGAAATACTGTCCTGCAAGAGTGGCTTTTGTGTGTGGGTTTGGGGACGGTGCTGCTGACCTCTGTGTGTGGCTCCAGGGGCGAGCATTTACAGGAGCCCATTGTCCTTTGTTAGGCCCTCCAGCTGAGTAGGAGTCCCATGCGTTACGGCCAGAGTAGAGCTCTGCTGGGTGATACATGCAGCCTGGAACACACACACACACACACACACACACAGTTTAATGTGTAAGTTGTGAAAATGCTGAAAACATAAATCAACCTGTAAATATTTAAATACTCGGACTATATGTAATGCAATTTCAAAATAGTGCTCCTTTAAACTTTTAACACAAATTTCAGCATGCACATCCCAGGTACAATACATGCATACACTGCATACAGTTTACATTGCAATGCATTGCGCAGTAATTTTCATTAGTAGTTAATTCCTACATTCATACCGCTTTAGTTCCATGATACCTGTACTTATACCTCAGGGTGATGCAGCTCTGGGTTGTAGTGCAGTAAGGAATTGTGGGCGATAACAAACTCTGTATGGTAGCGCCAAATTGTGAAGTATGTCTGCTTTTAAATAGTCACGTACAAACACACCCACACACAGAGAGCACAGAGACAGACAAAAATATTTATGTGGTTACCAGTCTTGGTCTGTGTTTTGGAGGCCCTCCACTTCACACCTGAGAGCAAAAAAAGCAGTCTGTGGACAAAACACGTGGTTAAGTGAAACGTTCCGTTCGAGGCATTTTCCACAACACTTGCATTTTATCTGGCGTTATAAGAAGCTTTTTTTTTTTTTTTTTAAATCATGTAGGTTTGTGACTGAACTGAGGCCACACTGTCACTCTGTGTGCTCCCAGTAGATTTAATTCTGCTTGCCGAATTTTCTGCTGCTGCACTGTATCTGCTCAGTGGTAATACCATCACTCAGCCAGAGCTGCACTGTGCACTCAGCTTCTCTCTAATCACAGCCACCACAGCCAGTGGTCACCCAGTGAAAAAAAGCTCACTGCAGTGAGACCATGGACCATGGCAACCTCACTTTGAAGACAAAGAAAGAAAAAAAAAAAACATAGTGGCCTGCTGTACTTATTTTATCACCATTCCCTTCAAGCCATAAGTCCCTAATTTACTGACAGAGCTGGTGGTAGATGTGGCTCAAATCAGCAGCAGACATCCACAGTAGGAGTTCATTCTAGCCAGCTTTATCAGCCGCTAGTGCAGGAGCTCTGTGCTTCCCTATATTCCTCCTTCTTATTTCCACTTTTGTGATTACTTTCATTGCTTAAAACAGTCACACGTAGTTCTTTCATTAGTATGGATAGAAAAGATGTCTTACTGCCTGTAATGATGACACACTTTTCTTGCTGAAGAAAGCGTTGCTGTTGCAGTGAGAGATTGGCTTCATTTCTCACAATGAACGATGAACTGGCGTGCAACGTTTCACCACTTCCCTCACCGTGCATTAATTCTACTATAAGTAGGGTTTTTTTTTCATGGTTCTGTGCGTGGTGAGACTGTTGCAGCTGTGTTATATTAACCTTTCTGTGAGTGCTGAATGAGTGAAGTAAGCAGCCTCTTCAAGGGACCATTTCCAACCAGTTGCTAGAGCAACTGAGGCCAGACAGCTCCTAATGCTGTAGCTCTAGGCTTTTCAGACTCAACTGCATTTAGATGTATTTTTAGAGCATACTGAGAACACAACAGGTCTTTAAGCGCGCACACAACATTGCACCACTAGCATGCATTACAACAACACTGCATGCTTTCACTTTCACATATAGAGCCGGGTGACATCAGTCATCGCTAGATTATGCTCTGCAGCAGACGCGACACATCTGGCGAAGTCCACCCCAGTTCTGTTAAAAAGCTGCCGTTTTAAATGTCAGCAATCTCAATCTGCCTCTTTATCAGTAAAACAGTAAAAGTCTTTTTAGCTGGGACCTCGCTTGGTTCCGTTCCTCTATTTTGAGCATTTGTGACGGATCCCAAGCAATTACTTGCAAGCAGTGGTTTCTACTTTTTTCCTGCTTTCACAACATTTGCGGACAAAGTGCCGCGGTTGCTGTGCTCGCAAGCGATGGGGCAACGTTATGCAGACCCATCTGGTATAGACCCTCCCTGCTTACAGTGTTGTAGGGGGGAGCCGTCAGTCAGCACCAGCTTGCATTTTACTCCACACAACAACGGCTCTGTGGCTCCAATATTAAACCCATGTGTGCAGGAGTTAATTCAAGACATCTGGACTGTAGCTGCGAGGCCACATGATGTCATGTGTAGAATGGGTTAAGTTGCTGCAGGTTAAACTCCCTTCACAGTAAGATAGCCCAAAATAAAGCACGCACAATGGCAAAAGTGTAGTATGTAAGAGCTGACTGTATGAAATGCCAGATGCATTCAATTACCACTGTACTTTTGGCCATTACAGTCCTTATCTTTGGTTTGGTAGTGTGTAATGTTTGTGCGCAGACAGGTAAAAGCATTTGTTGACGCCTACTGTTCACTTAAATTCACCCTCTCCTTTCTCTCTCCCTGCCACCAAAGAAGGAAAGCCATGTAAACCCACATCTGGCTATTTAAAACCATGTGTGTATTTGTGCATCTCTGACACCAATCTTACCTTCAAAATAAGTGCTGAGAGAATTGTGTTGTTAGTGGAGGTGAGGCTCGGTGGGAGTAGGGACTTTCTGGTCCAAATTAGATGATGCTGTCAGGCAGGAATAGAAAGACAGCAGACCGGCGGAGTCTTGGATCCCTCTAAATGGACATCCTCATCCTCGGCTAGCTGGTAAACACACAGACAGACACGCGCTGTAAAAAAGGACTGAGGAAATACCATCGCCAGTTGGTGCACAGATGTACAAGATAAGGAAGGTTTTATTGTTTTTTTGAAAAGAAAATGGGCACTTCCATCTCATCTGTCCCCTGGGTACACCTGCTCATTCTCTTTCTTTCTCTTCTTGTCTTTTGCAAAAATCTACATCGCTGCAAACCTGACCCCCTCTAAGACAAAGAGAGAGAGCATTAAATGAGCTGTGAGGAAGAGGAGAGAGGAAGCATGGTTTGACGAGCCGGCAGGCATTCTTTTCTCCTGCCTTCTCCTCGCTGGTCTGCCCTTTTGCCTTTGCTCTCTTCCTTACTTGTTTCAACAAGGCTTTTTTTCTTCTCCCTCCCTCTTGATATCCAATATCCCACCCTTTCTCTTCCAGGCAATCTGTACGGCTCTGCCCATGCCTCACCCTTCCTTTTCTCTGCACGCTGTGTCCTTGTATCCCTGGCAACCAATGATATCATTTAGTCCAGAGCTGGGAGGAAGGCCTCGAGGAAGGAGGGGAGTTTTTGCATTTGTGTGTGAATTTTGACATGGGGAGAGAGAGAGAGAAGGGGGCTATAGGATTTAATGGATCCTGCCACATTTCTCTGTTCGCTGTCTTCAGGCTCGGGTGTTGTTTACACAGCAGCTCTGTCAGCTCCTGAGATCCTCAGAGCTTCAGAAACAAGCTGTCAAATTCACGCAAATCTTCCACCATGCCGACTGCTGCAGTGACCCCGCTGCAGATGTGCAGATCTTTTTTTCCACCGAGGCTCTATCATGTGCATGTGTGTGTGTGTGTGTGTGTACATGTAGCACCGCTCCTATACCATAAAAGGAACGATGGGCTGCCTCTGGTGGCCTCCTATTGCTAAGCTAACACAGAGCAGAGATGTGAGGAGAACAGATGGAGGAGAGCGGACGAGCAACAATGTACAGTCGAGAAACAAGAGACCGGGCAGGCACTCGTGCACATGCGTGATTTTACCGGACACCGGCCTTAAATAGTGTCACCATCGCAGAGAAAGAACGTACAGTATGAGGCGAATATCAATCACATTTCTAAAAATAACCCCCCCACACACACATATACACACCCAGTCTTGCTCTATCCCCCTTCTCCCTTTCTGTAACAGCAGCTTCTTCCCAGTGTATGCTCCATAAAGCACAGGCCTCCGAGGGGGTTCTGGAATGTACCAAGGCAAGGTCAAGAACAAGAAAGAGGGGTGCCTTTTGCAAACAATGCAATAAAAAAAGCTTTTTTCCCCCCCTCTTGAACAAAAGACTATGAAACAGGAGTGAAGAAGAAACTAGATGCATGCAGGAATACGCGTGACAAACAGCTGGGTTTGTGGGAGAAGGGTAACCTAGAAATGCACGTGCAGGTGGTTGCTTGCGCTGATTTCAACTGAAAGCATACACCGGGTTCATATTACTGACAGTAACCTCAGACTGCTGCTTTTCCTTTTAAAACTCACAAAAACGGATCGCTTCTGTTGTCAAACGTGACCCAGATAATTGGATGGAGTCACCGCACGGCAAAAGAGTCTCTGTGTGAAACATGTTGAGGGAAGTGAACCTTAAGTGCAGCCCAGACCTGAACTGAAGTCATAATTACAGCACTTGGTTGCACTGAAGAGCCTTACTACTGTACGCCTCTCTCCCTCCCTCCACGGTCACACAAGAGGATATTCAACAGTTTAAATGTGCCGGAGAGGACCGATGTAGCCATAACAAGAGTGTAACTGCAACAGTTTCCCTATCTTCAACCTCCCCCTCCCATCACATTTCTGTTCTTGCGCATGCTGTGGCTCTGCACGTCAGCATGTATGTGTGCATGTATGTGTGTGTATGCATGTGTGTGTGTGTGTCTGTGTGTGAGAGAGAGAGAGAGCTTCATGCATGAATGTGCAGCAGTCTGCAAACACTACACACACACCGCAGTATGCTCATCCCAGGCGGATCGTTCAGGCATAATGACACAAATGATAACAACAATGGGGGACAGAAAACAGTTACACTTATTCTACAGTGCTGTGCACAAAGCGACACAATTCCACTCAGACATAAATGCACATCCAGCCCCCCCACCCACCTCTCTCTTGCCCATCCGCCCGCGATCCTCTCTTTTACCTTCTTTTCTCTTTTTCTTGTTGTTTTTGTTTTGGTTCTCTCTGGTCCGCACGCCCCTCTGCTCCCCTTTTTTTTCCCCTTCCTTTCAACTCCTCTCCACCTCGTCTCTCGCAGGATCCTCTCCTTTCTTCCCTCTTCTCCTCCTCTTCCTGTTTCCACTCCACTCTCCGATGCTGGGGCTTGCTCTCGAATCAGACCGATCCATGTGCACAGAAACGAAGGGGGCGGGCCGGCGGACTGCCAATCACGCGACGCGAGCGAATGAGGCGCGCGAGCTTCTTATCAAACAGACTTTGCAGGGTACGGGGAGAGGGGAGGGAGGGGAGAACGGCAGACAGAGAGAAATAAAGAGCCCCTCTTTATTTCTCCTCCCCTGTGTGTGTGTGTGTGTGTGGTGTGTGGTGTGTGTGTGGAGAAGCTGGAACACAGCCAATACAGTAGAGGAGATATTTAAATCACTCCACAGCTGTAAAATAATCTTCGGAAGCAGAGAAATTGGTTTTACATAGGTATTTATGCATTAATGGACTGGCGAGTCGTTTACCTTATCATGTCCCTCCTATACACACACACACACACACACACACATATATATATGAACACTGAAAAAAAAACCCACTGAATTAAAGAAGCAATGGCTCACAGAAGCACAGTTTCAGTGTGTACCGTGTAAGGGCTCCATACCCCCGGTGTTGTCTTTCTGGGTGCGCTGGGAAGTGAGGCAGAGTGAAATGGTGACAGAGAGGCTAGCCAGTGTTGGCTGAGCTCAAATGTCAAGTGACAGGATAACCGGGGGGAGGTGGAGCTACAGCGTTTGGTTCATGAAGGGAGGGTCTTGTCTTTGTGGCTTTAACAATGCAAAGCCACCGCTCACTCCTCTCCGCTCGTTTCACCCGTCGGCAACCAATAACGAGCAGGCAGAGATCTCAGCTGTGAGTGAAAATGATAAGCAGAGACGAAAAGGACGAGCAGCCAGACGAGTGTAAAGAGTGAAAAGGTGGAAGCAGACTGCTGGCAGATTTTTTTCTTCCATTTTTCCCCTGAAGTGCCTTAGCAACAGCCCCTGATCAGCTCAAAGTCTATTGGTCAGGGCTCAACCCCATGTGGGTGTTTGGACCAATGAGCGGGCTTTGCTGCACAACTAAGTGGGGAAAGTCTAACAGGCTAGCAAATCCTGCTGAATTATGCCCCCTGGTGGTTCAGTTAAGGTCTACAACCTGTTCTCGAGTGGTGGGGAGCATAAACTCTCAGTCATGTAACTTTTTTTTTCTTTGTAGTCTTCAAACGAGTCCGTGCAAATGTAATTAAAGCTGTGTTATGCATTAGTTTACCGTGACTACAACAGAGCAATAATACACGGATGCACAATGGGGAGTAACAAAAGCAAAGATTGAAAATTAAAAACACTTTTTCATCATATGACCATATAAATAAGCATGATTTTATGCAGTTATCACGAAGGAGGCACGAGGAAACAAAATAGGCGAGTCTGTAGTGCCTCCGTGTGACTAAAATGTAGTATTGCATAATGACACAACTACCGCGTGTTAGAGCAGATTGATATTATATATGCATTATCACTAGTGTGATACTTTCATCACAATATGTGTGTCTATGTTTTATGGAATCACTCTTGTTTCTTATATGATTGTGCAAACATTTTTAACTACTTTATTCTTGTAATTTTTTTATGTTTGTTTAAAACAGGTCTTCTCTTGTAAATCAAACATTGAGTCTCAGTGGGATTACCTGTATAATAAAGGTTAAATCAAAATGCATTTAAAAGTGTACTGTAATTGCTTTCATTTACTGCATTATATATTTATTTATCAATAATAAGTCATCATTAAGCACTTAATTTGTAATTTAATTGCTCAACAGCCATGCATGCGTAATTTGACCACATGTTCATTGCCAGTCTGTAAATAATTGAAACAGAGCAGTGCTTTATGTTTGTAAAGAACTTTGCATGAAAAGTACGCTTCCCCTCTTTGATCCACCCCAAGAGACAGACAGACATGCAGTCAGGCAGGTGGAAGGATGCCTGCTGTTTGATTTGTAGCACTGTTTTAAAAGCTTTTTTTTTTAACAGTCTAATTTTTGGCTGATAAGATTCTCTGTTAAATTGGTTTCTCTGCTGAGGAAAAGCCTTGTTCAAAATTCACAGTCTAATACCACACGGTTTCTCAAACTGACTATGTTTATATGAAGGGAACCAGAGGAGTTTCTGTTCCTCCCGAAGAGCAGCAGAGGGCAGCGGAGCCGGGACCACACACTTGGTCTGGATTTATAATTTTAATTGGTAAAAATGCTGACAGCTGAAAAATGTCTGTTCACATAACTGCATGATCAGCCCCAGCTACATAAGTTATGATTGTCATAACTCAAGATTAGATCAGAGAGGCAAGCTGGTCCCTCGATGAATAACAACACTCAGTCACTCAAATTGACTTATTAGGGCAGTGAAGGATTGTTGCTCCGGCTAATCTGACAGTTTCCATTTGCATAACACCGACTTTGGCAGAGGGCAGTATGGACAGCTCCACAAACTCACGCCTCTGATATGTAGCTCATTTTATTTGCTTTGCATCTCACATTATTTACACGTGTGGTTCCCATCACTTCATATTTGACATACTCCAAAAGCCTTAGCATGGTCATCTGAACTGATTTTAATGAGAAAAAAATTCAATACACTTGTATATATTTTAAATTAGAATGTGAATGAACGCTTTCCACGAATTGCTTATTTTGTATGCTTTTTGTTCAGCTATAACAGAATCCATCACCACCTAGCTCCTTGTACTGGTATTTTGAGGCGCTTCAAATTGTCATAAAAAAGGCAGCTTGCAATAAATGTCAAAGCTTTTAGACACTTCAGCTGCGCATCCATAAGTTTGAGCCTTTCACACGCTTTCCAATTCTTTCCACCTGCACAAGGTGGGCACAGGTAACTCTGAATCAAATGATAATCTTCAACTTAGCATGGTTAATGAAAGCGACCAACCTCTGACAGGAAATGTGGGCGGTGGCTTGATATGTTTATGAGGTGGAAAACAGGCTCAAGTGAGCTTGACAAGAAGAAGAGCCTGTCATCAAATACTGGCTGACAACAAATTGGATGAAGAGAAATATACAGAAGAAAAAAAAAATACAGAATATACAATATAGGTTTAAAAGCTGTTATAATAAGTGAGAGGATAAAGAGGAAAAAAAAAGTTTGGAAAGAGGATGTCGTCTTCAGATGGATTACTTGCTCTGTACAGAGTGAGCTGCCAAAATAAGTGCCGAAGCCATTTTGGCAGAACACTGAGCCATTTGCTAAGAAATACTTGCACTGTACTGCAAGGGAAGTTTCTTGAGTTGCTATGAAGTACTTTTGCTTTAGTGTCCTCACAAAAATTGCATTTAGAATTCTTTATTCTTGGCTTTATGTATTGAAAACAATTGAATTTCAATCAGATCATTGGTACCAAAGCTTATAAACACTCGATTATCCGTTTCCAAGTTACCATGCGCTAATTTAACTATTGTTTTCAGCTATACAGGAGGATGATATAGTCACCAAGTGTCACTATGTAGTTGAATTTCCATCCTTTATCTGTTCATGCCTCTGGCTTATCCATGCTTCACAGTGAGTAGTACTTTACTGTGAAACATGTATACGTAGTGGCTTTTTCTGGACTGTGAGCCTTTTGTTCGTCACTAACACAGATTAGAAGGATTTGCATTTTAGGATTCCTGAATGCATTCCAGTGTCCTGTGTTTCATTATTGCTCAGCAGAATGCAGGCTTATGAGAGAGTGAATACCAGTAACATTAAAAACAAGTCATTTGATTGTGCCATTGGTATATTATACATAAATATTGGCCTCTATCTCAAAAATCAAGCCATGACCTCATTAATAACATTAAAGTTTTGATAGTTAGCTTAAAAGTCAATATTGCTGTTGCACTTAACCTAACCACTGCAGGCTTATAAGCTTTAAACACTCTATGTTTGAGTTATATTGCAGCAAAACTGGATAACAATACCACCGTCCATTAGGAGGCCTGTCTTCAGCACACACACTTCCTGCTTTGCCTATCTGCTGTGTGACATTTAAATCCTACACGTACACCCTACGCTGTCATAGTTCTGCAGAGGGCACGGTGAGAGACATTGACAAGACGCGTTGACCATGGAGATCCTCCTGCTGCCTTTAGTTTGTGCTCTTATAATCAGTAGTCTCACATCAGCAACAGTCGTTCAAGATTTTAATCATGTGGAGAGATGCAAGGACTCCCTCTATATGGGAACTCCGCCGCGGGGTTTTGTTGACACCAAACTAAAGAAGATCTGCCAGCGATATGCTGACAAACCCCGGTACGTGACCTTGTACGATCCTTCTAAGAGGATCCCAGTCTACTCGGCTTATACCTTCAAGAAAACTGAGGGAGATAGACGTGTGGACTACCCTTGGATGTACGAGCCACAGGTTAGTCTTTCAAAAAGCTTTTTATTTTTCATTCATTATTTCTTGAATTTTAACCATTAAAGGTTTTCCATACTTGTTTAAAAAAAAAAAAAAGGCTTTCAAGGAAGCCAAAATTGGAAGGAAAAGGGGACTCAAAGGCCTTGCATAAAGTACTTTTATTGGGTATCTTGTGCTGTTTCCACTGCTTTAAGTTTTATTTCATGTCCCCAGCTGGCAGAGCTCGATGGCAATGGGAACATGTTGCCCTTCCCAACTGGCTACCTTCACATGAAGTTTGAGGACAGCCAGGCAGTGCTTGATGACTACTCTGATGTGGTTCTTTATGAAAGAGGTCACCTGAACCCGGACCAGCATCAGTCCAGTCCACACGACCGCGCTGCCACTTACACACTAACCAACGTGGTCCCAGAGATACGAGAGTTTAACATCGGGCCTTGGCGAGAGTACGAGGAGCGTATCCGGGTGCGCCTTAACAACTTCTGCCGTGGCACTGCCTACATTGTCACTGGAGTGACCACCAGGGGTAACATGATCCGTCGCAACAATCAGAACCGCGTGGCCATCCCTGAAGATGTCTGGTCTGCTTACTGCTGCACCGAGTATGACCGCAATGCACCCCACGACGTTCGTGTTCTCTTCCCGTCCCATGCAGCCCTGGCCAAAAACGCCAAAGAGGGCAACAGCGTCCACGAGATGACGGTCCTGGAGCTCGAAATGTTTCTGAGAAATAACATTGAAGTCGACACGAACCTTCAGATCTTCTACGACAACTGTGTCTCTCCCTCACCCCTTCCTCTTTATCTGCAGCACACCATCTGAATGCCATCTCAGCTACGTCCTCTGTGTGCATACGGGTTTAAGTAGCCTAATAGTAGCCATTAACAATGAAAAAAATAATGATAGCAGAAGTAAGGTAATTCAAATTTTGTCCTGCAAGATATTATCTGGGAAAGGAGTCCGTATCAGAATAAAATGAAATGAAATGTTCCTTATTAAATAAAAATGTTCTGGGTGATGGTTTTCAGGCTT
Organism: Hemichromis elongatus; assembly: GCA_015108515.1. Classification (NCBI taxonomy): domain Eukaryota; kingdom Metazoa; phylum Chordata; class Actinopteri; order Cichliformes; family Cichlidae; genus Hemichromis; species Hemichromis elongatus. Next base: position 19,073 of record VUQR01014021.1, on the reverse strand, counting down.
TAGAGGAGGACTACTCTGTTTAGAAAAGGATTGCATTTCTGTTATGTAATCTTGTGTGGAAGGCCATAGGAATTGGCTCATTTAATAAATTGTCCTAATCTAATATCCCAAACTGAGTTTGTGTTGCTTTTTTGTGTGGAAAATACTAATCTTTAAACCCTACTGTCAAAATATTTATGGATGAATTTGGATAAAAACTTTTCAATAAGTTTATCATTAACTTCGGCAGTAATCCAGATACATGATTCTTTAGCCTTTCCTAACACTGAACACTGTATGTCATATTCAACTGCATTAAAAACAACTGGAATACACGATTTTGACGTTCTCTAGAAAGCATCACAAAAATATCTGGTGCTGGACAGCCTCGTAGACCGTGGCACTCATTCATAGTGTGGAGGGAATTTTTCAGCTTTTGCAGAGGCACTCATTATCAGACTGCTCTTGTTTTAAAAGTGACAGCAAAAAGAATCAAAAATGTACTTTCAGACATAAAGGCTCCTCTTACACAACAGCAGCCGTCCACTGGAGTCATTCACTTGAAATTCTTGTACAATGCCAAAGTAAGGGTGTTGTTAGATCAGAAATAGCCTCCCTGTGGTATATTCTGGTGCAAGTTTCATTGTCTGTCCAGATATAAAAACTGGATTTGAATTTTATGACTGTCTGTTAGGTTTTAGTGTCTTTAATCATTTAGTTAACCTACAAATAATAAAAGGCTTTTAAATATATGTTTATTTTTTTAAACCCTCATTTGTTGTAAAGTTCTCAATTGGAAACCAGAACTATAACAATCTAAATTTGATCATTCTAACTACATTAAAAAAAACAAGGCAATGCATTGTCTTTGTGTTGGTAAAGATATGCCCTTTAAAAAAAGTTCTCTATAACTTCTAGCTCAATGCTGCCATCTAGTGTGAAGATAAAAAAACTAAAAAAATATTTTAAAAAATTGTCTGTGACCAAAAAACAGGATCCAGGAGTCTATTCAGAGAGCAAAAGACCTAAAATTAAATTAATGTGCATCGAATATCTAAACAATTGTGATATGTATTTATGAATCATGCTAAATCTAATGGGGTGTGTTCATTAAAGCAGTTGTTAAAGTATAAAAAGGGATGTAGTGTTTCATATAAAAGAAAAGGCAATTAAAATAAAAAACAATGAAGACGATGTTTAGTAAACCTGTTAAAAATATTGTACACCGATCTGAGTTCCCAGGCTTTTTATTAAAGAATTACTATATATTAATCCAAAACTATTGGACACAGAAGCCTGTACACAGCTGCAGGAAGCATTGTACGCAACTATGATCTGTCCTTTTTGTTTGTCCACTGTAAATATTTCAAAGTGTGCCACCTACAGTGCCAAAAGTGGAACTAGAAAACAGATGATCAGTTGATTGGAGTTTAAATCTGACTGGGGAGGTGTAAAAATAGGAGCAACAAGTTCTTAAAGCATTTACTGACTGCTAATACCAAAGAAGTATACCTTTGGCAAAGTCCTTATTGTCACATAAGGACTTTAATGAATGCTAGCTTTAGCCAACAAAAGCAGTGCATTGGTCTAGTATATTTGGTGTAATAACAATTTATTGTGTACTAGCAGCTGAATAAACAGATGAAAGGATAGTTCCTAGCATGAAACCCTCACTGCCAAGTTATGCCAGGCTTTGAAATTAGAATTATTTGGATGTGAATGAACTGAGCCACAATCAGAGCTCAATTTGTTTTCATCCCTGCTTATTTAACATAATGATGAGTAGCCTTATACTTTTAATGAGAAGGTTTCATCAGCTGTTGATGGTGTGGTGAGACTGGAAGCATTACTTCAAAAATGAAGTTTTTTTCAAATGGCGGACTACCAGTGCGACATTTGCAAGAGGATCCGAACATTACACAAAGCCATATCTCTGCTTGATGCGCATTCTGCAAAACCAAGCCAGTGAAAGGCAATGTTTTTTACACCATGTGTGCTGGACGAGCATCGGTTTATCTCCCAGAATGCACAGAATTAACTGCAGCTCTAATTTTGTTGCATGTGTGGCACAGCTTGGGAGTGTTGTGGCAGAGCTTACGGCGCTCTTTTAAACATGTCAAAGAATTATTTGTGTATTATTTTTTGACTCGGGTGCTCTGCTGCCACACACCGAATCTATCATAATAAAAATCTTCTTTACAACTAAGAACTTATATGATGGCTATGATATTCTCATTATCATTATGTCAGAATAAAGCAGAAATCAGGTAGGGTAGAAGAAATCAGATAGAGGCTGTGTGATGTAGTTGGGGAATGAGAAATGAGCAGGGAGGGAGACATCGAAACATGATCTGGTTGATTTGAAGGTATATGAAGAATAAAGAGTCCATAAACTTGGAGACATTCCATTCTATGTCCCCAAGGGAGGGGAGAAAAAGCACATTACCTTCTGAGGTGAAGTTTGAATCAAGGCATATTGAAATGCCTCTAGGCACTTATTGGGGCAGTTATTTTGAAGCACATTTTAAATGAACTTTGTCACAAACTGGATCACACAGGCACAGGCATGACACAAAGGAGAGGCACGCAAATGCCAAATAGCAAACTGTTCCTTTTAAATTAAAGGCAAAATGACAGAACGTCAACTGACCATGTTGGGTGATGTCAATACTCGCAAATTACCTGTCAAATCTTATACATAAAATGGTTAAAAAATTTGCCAACTTCATCCTAAAATCACGTGTCAGAAGGATTTTCCCCCCATTTGGTTTTATGCAAGTCTTACTTATATTGCAAAATCTAAAAAATTCTACTAACATCTCAAATCTTCTGCAGATTCCAATTTGCTATTCTATGAGTGCAACATCTTTCTCCTGCAATACCCCTGGCCAAGATCACTAACACTACATCAGCATCATCAGGTGCAGTGGAAAACAGGACTGTCATCAGTATGTGTCACAAATGACTCACTGGAGAGGCAGCTGAATTACACCGAGGACAGTCACACCACAGAACTGGCCACCCTGCAAGTACAAACAGACGAGACAGGGGAGCAGACTTGTGTCTGAACTCTTTAAATAAAATACTTATTTAACCTTGAAACACCTTAAAGAAAATCAAGTAGTTTCTTGGTAGCAAAAGCAGAAAGGAAACAATGAAACACTTTGAAAAATAGAGCTAAAAGAAGATGTGAAATGCTAGGTGACTACAGATGAAAAACTAGCCGTATGCTAAACATGTTACAGTGTCACAAATGGTAATATTTATGTCCAATATGGATATATCATAATACAAATAGAATAACAAAATAAAACTCTGCATAACCACTTGATAAGTGTAAAGAATATAATCAAAATGCTGGACTTAACAAACTAAAAAGGCAAAATATGTTTTTAAACACATTCCTTACATTCACATTCATCTTAGATGTAGTTTTCTTATGAAACATCCATCTATTTTCTCCTGATTGAGTCCATTAAAAATCAAATTATATTTATCCACTGTGGCCCTGTGGGCAGTTTTTAAAACCTACAAATGACTGTACGACCCAGGTGATGTTCTGTAAGGCATGTTCTATTTTATTATTCTAGTTGGACAAGACTTGCATTCTCAGCCAATTTTTGGAAGTTTTACATTAGTTTAATTCTTTCCATTGTCAAATTCTTTCAGCAGTAGTTCTGCATCTGCTGGCCACCAACCATTAAGTACTCTAAGCTAGAAACTGTGCTAGCTAGCATGAAACTAAGCTAGCTTACTAAATAACTACTACTAGCTAAATATCAGGGTTTTTTTTTTTTTTTTAACCAGACCAGAGGTTCTTGGCAGTGACCAAAAATGAAATCCAGGAATTAATTTTTCAGTCACTCTAACCATAGATGATATAAAACATGGACCAAGCTTCGAGTTGAAGTTCAAGATGAAAGCAGGAAGGCAAAGCGGAAGTGCCTTAAACCTGCATTATATCTGATGGTCAGCAGGTGACTTTGGTTCCAAAAAAAAGCTTCTGGTCCTTTTGGTCTTGACTACTATAGACACTTTCCTGACATGCTTTTGGGCTTATTCACTCAATTTAGGTCATACCAAATTCAAAACAAACAAACAAAACTACTCATTGTCTACTAATTTGCAAATTATAAATTGGAAGCCAATGAACATGCAGATTTACAGCTGCACATGCCTCTCCTTACCACATCTAATTATTTTTACAATAGCATAAAAAACAGCATAAATGCTTCTCCCCAGGGTTCAAAATGAGACTTCAGAAACTTCACATAAGAGTAACTAACATCTTTTATATACTGAGCCTAAATTATTGTCTTTCTGTAAATTAGAATTTGGCTGCTAACAATACTTAAATACTAGCAAGCTAAGTTGTGTTCACATGCTGCAGAATTCTTCTGCCACCTAGTTGCCTAACCACAAACACCTTTTTAGCAATACAAACCCAGCCATGTCATAAAAATGATGGCACAGCATTTGTTTAAGAATGTCTTTTAATGTTTTCCAGTTCAGATACACAACATACAGTGTGTAATAGCCTCTATTTGAAATAGAAATATTAACTTTAATTCTTTCAACCCCTTCTGGTCATTATGCTCTCTCACAGTCTCTTGAGCCTCAAGCAGGTTTTACTGAATCAAATGAAACAGACAAACAGGTGCAAGCTTTCACTTTACCTTTTCAGCATTAAATCTTATATAAGAAGAAGAATATATTTGGATCAGTGTAACGCTTTCTCCCCTTACCTTAAGCCAACATCAAAACTGTAGTGTAAACATGTAAACTTGGTGAGTGTGCTTCCGTTATCTGTTGGCTCGTCCAAATCCCTTGTTTCCAAAAAGGAAGGAAAAAAGAAAGGAGGAAAGAAAAACACACACATTTTGTTATGCTGTGGCTAACTTAAACTCACTAACAAACAGCTGGATCAATAATCCCCAAAACTGAATGTGCAGACAAGATTGCAAAAAGGTAGCAACACAACCACCGTGGTTACTAGAGTTTGAAATTAGACTAAAAGGATTTCACAACTTCCCAATTACAGGTTATACTGTATGACAATGCCCAAGACAATGTGAGACACTAACAAGTAAATTCAACAGCATCACAAAGAAAAATAAAAATAATCTTTTTTTTTCTATTTTTGAGCATATTTTAAAGAACTAACATGTTGTTTTTTCCAAGCCTCATTTCACAAATCTTCTCAATTTCCCTTTTCTTCGTGTTCTCCGCAGCTGTTCTTTGGCTTTTCTTTTTTTTAAACCAATGAAGGGATTCATTTCACTCAAAAGCTGCCTTCATGATTGATGGAATAGTGTCAAGCCCGTACGTCACATTTTAGGCAAGACTATTTTTATCACAATCTATGCGAACCTGAGCCGTAGACATTCCTTTTTCGTGACCACACTGTGCCCACGCAACCTACTCAAACCTGACCTTGAGATTAAAGAAAGAAAGGACAATCGAACATATTTGAAAATCATGTAAGTCACCGAAACTTGCACCTGCTGTCACAAAGAAAAGATCCGGCCAGTCAGTCAAACCAAACGACAAACATAATATTTACAAATTCCAGTTTTGTTCGCTTACACTTAAAAAAATGTACAGTTTGTTTTTATGTGTTGTTGGGTTCTTTTTTCCTTTTTTTTTTTTTTTGTTTTTTTTTTTTTTTTTTTTTTTTTTTTTTTTTTTTTTTTTTTTTTTTTTTTGTTCTTTTTTTCTTTTTTCCTCTCTTTTTTTTTTTTTCTTTCTTTTTTTTTTTCTGTC
>VUQR01014021.1:0-13311 GCA_015108515.1 Hemichromis elongatus | reverse complement strand
ATAATGAAATAAAACAAAAAAAAAATTTTTTTTTTTTTTTTTTTTTTTTTTGGTTTTTTTTTTCTTTTTTTTTTTTTTTGGTTTTTTTTTTTGTTGTTGTTGTTGTTGTCTTTTGTCCTCGCAGCTTGCTCCAGTCCAGCGTGAGGGATGGCAGTCTGGCTCCAGAGTGTGGTTATCCTAAGCAGACGGGACATCACAAGGAAGGAGGGGGACAAGAGAGGAAGAGAACGGGGGATCCCGCTCACCTTGCTTTCACGGTTTATGTTGTGTGAGTAATGTCTGTTAAACTGGGTTTTCAGAATGCATCCTCTGCACACCGACGGATCGTACTGTCGCTATTTTTTGTCATCGCCACTGTGTTTGTCCAGCGTTTGTCCTAATGTCACCGTTTCTGTTTAGTTTGCTTTTTTTTGTTTTTTTCCCCCTCCTCCTCATTGTCCAGAGCGTGACCCGTGTCCGTGTTGGATTGTGCGAAAGATATGAAACGCGCATACAAGGCTCGCTCATCTTTTTTTTTTTTGACCGTAAATACATCTCATCCTTTCTCCTGCCTTTTGCAAAAGCTAGACTCATGGGACAACAAAAGAGCAGACTGAAAAAAGATAACTGTCGGGCAGTCCTCAAACACTTTGAAGCAGGAGGTTAATGTCCAGTCACAGACAAGAACCTTATTGAGACTCTTTGTCTAAAGTAGTCATTTCTTTTTTCCCAATAACTTAAAAAAAAAAAAAGGGCGAGCTTCAGGTTGATTGAGAGACAGTGACTGTGCAAGCTCGACATCGCAAAAGATAAAGAGATACAGCAAAAAGCAAAAAAGAAAGAAAGAAAGGTAAACAGGGGGTGGGGGTTAAAAAGGCTTTCATCAGTCTTTCCTGTAGTTTTTGCAGCACAGCCTCGGTGTGTTAGGGAATGAAAAAAATAAAGAGGAAATATTTACTCTCTTTGTTATAATCATAGTTTTACACAATATTCATCTCTTAATACTTTAATACTTTCTGAAGTACCACAAAGTGCAGCTGATATTGAAACGGGATATTAAAAAAAAGAATAGATTTTCAAAATAAAATAAATGGCAAATCATCATAATGGCAAGCTAACTTCTAGAAAAAAACTGAAAAAAAACCCTAAACAAATATCCCACACAGTACAGTTGTTAATAAAACTTCTTAAAAAAATGAAAAAAAGGATATATTGAATCTGATTTCCCTTTAAAGAAGGGACCAGCCACAGTGCAACATTGAGTGGAATTTAAAAATAAAGTGTGTGGTTCAAAATTAAAGATGAAGGGGTTGGCACTTTTTTTTATGGTAATTCCTTTTGTAAGATACAGTCAGGGTGGACCTCTTCAGGCGGTCCACTGGACGCCAGTGAAAGAGGAACTTTATCACAGTACTTGGCACCAAGAATGCTGGTAAAAACGAGATATCAGAATATCTTTTTTTTTTTCATTCATATCCTTACAATTTATTAATAATACATCATTTACACTTGTGTTTTTGTATAAAAGACTCCAAAAGGAAAAAGAGAGTCTAGAAGTGATTGCGAGAAAGAGGAAAGGAATGCAGACGGATTATGTCGATGGTTTTAATAAAAAGAGCTACAAGGGCAGATGCAGAGTGAGAACGAGAGAAGCGGTTAAATGAGCTGAAGTGGAGATACAGACAAAAAAGATTGTGAGTATGAAGATAAATAATGTAATGGACGTGATTAGAGCGTGTGTGGCTGAAATGCAGCGAGTTCTAATGGGCAGCCTGGATTCCAGGTTGCATCCCACAAAGTGAGTGGGATTCAGTAATTTCCTGTACCACCCCACAGTTGAGGCCTCAATCTGGAAATGTTTTGAAAGCAGCAGTGGTGAGTATGCACTTTTGTTTTTTGTTGGATTTTTTTGTTTGTTTTTAAGCGTAGGCAACTTAATCTCCACGGGATGCCTAATGTTATTCAGCTAGCATCACAAGGACAGGAAAAAAGAAGAAACAAACAAACAAACTGGTAAATATATGTCTAATTAATATTATCTTGTTTTAAAATTAAAGAGTCGTGATTCTCTATCCAGTGGATTGCCACTCTTTTCCCCCTAGACCCGTCAAATACATTTCACGCTAAACAATAACCCCCAAAAATCACAATGGAGGGACAGCTGTTGGGACATAGTGCTAAACATAGGGTGCCAAATTTCACTTCCAGATTGGGCCTTTAAAGCTGCAATTTGTAAGTTTCAGGGAATCAGCGCTTCGTGACAGGCAGCTTGTCGGGACATATGTTGCCTCAAACAAAGCTGCTCGCTACTGTTTTACTACTTACTGTTTTTTCGCTCAATGAGTGAAAATGAATATTTGCATTCGGCGTTAAACATAGTTTTTACACTGACACAACAACACATGCGCAAAACAACCGAGCTACCACAATACATGTCTGACTTATTGTTGATGAGCCTGAAAACCCTCTGCGAGAGCTACAAGCTTAAAGCTGCATGTTTGGTGACTCTCCAAAGAACCAGATGTTTGAAAGCACGCTGATGGGCAAAAGGAGTATGCATCTAGTATGACGGTGTTTTGGCAAAGGACCTTTCTTAATCATCTCCCCCCCACCTTGAGTTACGGTTACAGTTTAGAGGTATTTCACTGCTTCGTATCTTACAAACTGCAGCTTTAGTTGAGGGCTTAATGAGAAAAGAGAAAAGTAGAGTAAAGAAGAAGAGAGGGTGGAGTTTGGATGGAGCAGTTTGTGTGGTGCATCTCTGTAAGCCCAGAGTGGGGTAGCAGAGCTTGTGCCTGGTCCTATACACGGGTGGTGGAGTGTTGGTGTGGCAGGGCATTGTTGCTGTGGCTGGGGACGGGTGTAGTAGACGGGGCTGGGACGGGGGGATAGGTGTTGAAGGGATGAAGGGGCTGCATGCTGCTAATGGTACTGGGGATCATGGTAATGGTATTAGCTGTCATCAGTGGCACGTCTTCCGGTGCCCGCCGCAGGGCCAGCGTGTAGTCAGGTGGGCACACGGGAGGCCGCAGCGGTTCCAGGTCGCCGTGGACACCGCGGGACGGTAAGGGGGTCCCATGCTCTAGCTCCACCCTCTGCTGTTTCATCTGCAGTGACATTAGCTCCTCCTCCTGACTCAGCGCTAGGTCGTTGTGTGGTGGGGCCCCTACGACTCCCATGCCAACACCCATGCCCATTGTCGTGCCGCGTTGTGGGGAGAGTCGGCGGTGGCGCCTCTGCATGAGTTCATGGCGCTTGTCCCGCTTATAGTAAAGCGCGGCAAAGGCCAGCACGTTCAGGAAAAGAAGCGAGGCGCCAACAGCTACTGTCACGCTCAGCTCGGTGGAGTAGTCCCTCGTCTCACTGGGGAAAGGAGAATAACGGGGCCTCTCTGAACTGTCAGGGTCAGGATCCGGTGGATAGGTAGAGACTACAGGGTGCCGTGTTGAGCGAGTGCCGGTATGAGGGACCTTCCAGCGGCTGGTGCCTCCCGGTGGCAGACGGGTGGTGATGGAGTTAATGATTTCCTCGTGAAGGCTGTGGAGGTGCGGTACCAGCTCCAGCCAAAAAGCCACTTTGTTAGCGCGGTAGTTATCTCTGACACGGGGCTTCAGGCCAATGTGCAAGTACTGCTTGTCCTTTGAGCTGAACTTGGTCCAGATGACCTCCTCAAATCTGTTAGGCTTAGTGTGGATGAACGTGGTGTCCTGAGGAACTGGTAGGTTAGGGTCTCTGTAAGACACAAGACACAATTATTAGGCTATAAACCCAACCTCATCATTGCTTCAATAAAGTCAGTTAACCAAAACAAAGGAACTGATATGACATTTTAAGTTAGATCAGGAAAGAATACAAAATTACTAGGCACTCTAAAACCTTCAAGCGCTTTTCTGCAGGTGGTTTATGCTTGTTGTTGTCCTCCTTTGGTGTTGTTTCAGCTTGTCACGGACCTCCTAAATTTTATATAACCTGCCATTTTAATTGGGATGAAGGCACGGGTCAGCAAGGAACTTGGCCTCTACAGGCATCTCTTTGAATCAGCGCAGGAACTTAAGAATTCCAAAATAGACACACAGGCAGAAAAATAATGGATAACACGATATTCTGCAGAAAACATGTTTTGACTTCTTCCTTTTGCAGAAGTAAGGTTGTGATTGTATTCTTTCGGGGCATTAATGCATAATATTTTTGGAGGGTGGTGGCTGTGGTAATGGCAGCAGACTGGCATTTATATGGTGATCTAGTGATTGCTCAGAGCACTTTGCTGTTTGCTGTGGTCCTGTTTTGCATACACTTTAAGCATTCTATCTACCTCACATTCTTGGCCAGTTTAGAATCCCCACATAACCTATCGTGCATGTCTTTGAAGAGTGGGAGGAAGCTGCAGCACATACAAGACCTGGAGATTCCAACCAGAACCTTCCTTGCTGTGAGGCAACAACACTGTGCTTTCGCAGTTTGCAAGAGCAGTGAACAAAGCATTGATCATAACGGCAGTTTTAGGAAAACAGAAGTAATAGACCCCAAAAACTACCCTAAGCACCTCACAACCCTGGTATAATGACTTACATCATTTTTGGTCCATGCACACATTCTGACTGCATAATCAATTTCTTGCAGTGAAGTCCCTTGAACTCACTGTCATGTTTACAACAATCAGGCTGATTTGCCTTAGCTAACATTTGCGTGTGAAACAGTCATACTATAATGCTGGAAATAGCCATTAAAAGATAGTAAATTGTGGCTACATGGGCTCTCTATTGATTTTTTTATTGTGACAATAGCTCTTCGTCCTTCTTGTTATGTGACAACGGTACTATCCACTGCCCTCTGCACATATAGCAAAATATGATGCTTTTAACCAATTAAGAGCATTTTCAGCATTTCAGAGCTCAGCAACGCAATGTGGGGCCAAGTGTTTTCCCCTCCAATGGGTGTGATTATGACATAGTGTTTCACACAGTCTGCAACAATACTCAGACAGGATGTGGCTTTCAAACCACAATTAATTCATAATTAATTCCTATAGTGTGCCAAAAAACACTCCGTGCACCACTGAACCCCCACCAGCAGGGAATGTTAACACAAGGCAGGGTCTTTAGATTAATGCTGTCCTCAACTTCTGACCCTAACATTCAGAGAAGCTCACCAGACCAGGCAACAATCAGTTTCCAGTTTTCGGGTTTTGATGATTTTGTGCCCTCTATTGCTTTAGATTTCTGTTCATGGCTAATGTAATGTAAACCCAGTCGCTTCCACTGTGGGGATCCCTCGGTGTTACTAGAGGTTTTGGGACAATACCAACCACTTTTTTAAAGTGAATTTCTGTGAATTTCTAGAGATGGCTGTGTGTTAAAATTCCAGAAATGCTTAAACCAAAATGTCATGTTCTATGTTAGCATTCACTGAAACTCCTGTAGAATCTCAACACAGATCCATAAAGCTTTACACACAAAAGTGTTTAATTTTTCAGTCATCTGTAAAATCCCCCAAAATATCACTGAGCTTGTTTTTTAACAAGTTTAACTGAGTTTGTCATCATGTTACATATGACAGAGTATATAATTGATACTTTATACCTAATCCATGTAGAATAAATTATTATTTTAATTCACTTAAAATTAAGTGTTATACTGACCCTGACTTGGCAAAGTTGGTCCAATATGTCATCACAACAGCACTGAGCATTACGTCATTCTTGGAGAAGTTACAGGGAAACAAGTCGGTGGCCCCCACCATGGGAATCCCAAACACATAGGGGATCTCATCTCCATGGGCAGCATCTGCCCAGTCTGGCCTCGCCTCAGTCTGACAGTGGTGGTGGAAGGTATAGAAGTAGACGGGTGACTGGAACTCAGCGTGCAGTTTGGCAGTGGCGACAGCTGGGGCCACCCACTGGTGATCTGTGAACAGAGCCAGGAGTGTCTTCCTGCGCATGTCGCTGTTGTCTCTGTCAGCCCAGTCGGTGTACATGAACTTTATGGTTTCCCTGAGGATATCTTTACCTTGGAAAAAACAGAAGTTAATGTGAGCATGTCCATGTCCATGTTTGTCTGCAACTCTATGTGGAAGAATGTGAGGCTGAAATCTTTTATATTTTTTTGGTCAAAACATTTAGAAATTGGTGTTTTTTTTGCCACAGGAAGATTCCTAAACATAATTTACTGTGAATACTCTTTTAACCAGACTGGCTTACAAGAGACTGAAGTCTCTCTTCACAACCAGATCTATGTCATTTTTATAAATACTTAGCGCTTTTCAGTCCAACAACATTTAGAAAGAAAACACATAGTAATAGTCTAGAAAAAAAAGGGACAGGATCTGACCATCAGGGTATCCATACAGGTTGTCCACAAAGTTGGAGATAGTGTAGTCAAATGAGGCTGCTGATATTCCATCTTCTCCTTCACTGTCATCCACAAACTTCAGGCCCTCTCCCTGGTTGACACCCAGCAGTATGTCGTAGTTGAGGAACTCGCCCTGGTGTCACAAAGCACAACATGCAGAACAGAACGAAGCAGTAATGCTTGTTAGGAATTTATTCATGTAATATAAGTGAAATAATTATTTGATCTCCTGCTTAATTTGTAAGTTTGCTCACTTAGAAAGAAAAGAACAAATTTTAATTTTCTGTGATTTTCATTATAATGGAGAGAAAAATGAAAGAGAAAAACAGAAAAAAACACATTATGTATAAGTTATGAACTGATTTGCATATCATTGTGTGAAATAAATATTTGATCCCCAAGCAAAGCATGACTTAGTACTTTGTAGTGAAACCGACTACAAGAAACGTTTCATGTAGTTGGTCACCAGGTTTGTACACATTTCAGGGAGGATGTTGGTCTACTCCTCTTTACAGAAACTCTTTAAATCCTGTAAGTTGCTTGGTTGCTGCTCAAAGTTTCAGCTCCCACAAAAGATTTTCTATTGAATTTAGTCTGGAGTCTGGAGACTAGGCCACTCCTTTGTTGCTTTGATGGTATTTTTTGCATCCCCATCGTACTGGAGGACCCACCCATGACCCATCTTCAGTATTCTGGCTGAGAGAAGGAGGTTCTCATCCAACATTTTACATTACATGGCCCCATTCATTGAGCCCTCAGGGTCGTACCTTTAGCAGAAAAACAGCCCCAAAGCAAAGAAACTGATTTTGTGGACGGATGTTTTTTATTCAAATAATGATTAAAGATCAGGAGTATCTGTATTTGATATATTGATTAACTGTAATCTGTGTGTCACATGGGCACACAGTCAAAGTTTGGGAGGCAGAATTTTTTTCTGGCCCAGGGAATCAAATACTTTCATGTAATGTGTGTTTTTAATGGATTTTTGGTTGCTATTCTGTCTCTTGCAGTATCACACAGTGGACAGCAATTGAAGAATTCAAATCTGACCTGCTGCATGAGGATCTCAGGGTCGTCAGGTACCACGTCCCCATCTACCACCGGCCCAAAGGCTATGTGATATCTTGCAGGCTGGATGTCTTGGTCCACCAGCTCCCTGAAACTCTTCCTACGCAGACAGTCCACCAACTCAGCATTGTCCCCTGTGGTGCAGCCAACCTTCTTGGCCAGGATCTTGGTGTAAATCTGCGGTCGATAGTTCACTGACCAGCTGGAGATGGCTGAGCCACTCTGAGCGATGGCCCTCTGGAACAGCCCTATACAAAAAGAAGTCATACACACCAGATGTATAAAAACATACAAACACTTATTCTCCATCAGCTTAGCTGTTTTTTTCCCCTCTCTGACACACTTTTGCTAGCAGCTGATGGTGCCTTCAAGGCCTTACAGTGTGAGCATGTTAAATAATGCATATGTTAGAGGAGGAGCAATTGTAGCGTATTACAGGGGCAAGATGAAGTAGATATCATGCTGCTTTTCTTAGCTGGAGAAAATCTTTATGAACACCAGAGTAAAAAAACATGAAGTGTTTCATTTACATGCAACGAGAGACAGCGGCGAGAAAAATGGCGGCAAATCTGCGCACGGTAGCAAGGCTTGTTGGGTAAAGCAAGAAGGACAGAAAGAGAAAGAAAACTGCTCGCACTGTTGCACCGTTGCACTGTTATGTAAAGTGGCTTGCTGTCCCTCTGTTTTATCTGCAGATTCTGTCATTAATAATTAAGCCCCCCCATATTCTGCATGTGCCCCGCCCCCGCTTCTCTCCCTGTGAAATCAATTAAGAAGCCTCTCAGCTGCAACTCCAGCGCCTCATCTCATCTCTCCTCGGCATACACACACATACAGACACAGACACACACACACTGTACCTTTAAAAACTGTTCAGCCTCCAACTTTTTCTTGACTTTGCCTTGCTTCAGCCTGCTTTCAAAATGGAGTTGGGCTAATCTATGCAAAACAACCAGTTGTATTTTTCTGATATTGCACTCACTATTAAACCCGCCATAACATTGACCTATAACAGTCACATTCTACAGAAGAAATTCTCAGCAATGCACAAAACGCACAAAGGAAAGTGTGATCAGTGTTGATGTAATATACGTGTTTTCAGTGCATAACTACACAAACTCTGTGAGCCTCAGTGTTCAACCTGGAAACCTGGAATATCAAAGTATCCATACAATATGAGCCAGTAATATAACAACCTTAACAACTTAGCAAATGACGCCCTGACGTTTTTCCTGACTCAGTCCCTTGCATCAACTGAGAATCTGCTTCCTACAGTACATGTTGTGTTTTTATTTGTTTAATCCGTCCAAGGTCAGTCTGTCTGTGCGAAGGTTAACAGTTTAGTAATAACATAATCTGCATTCTTGGTAAAGAATGAAATGCTATTTGGCTTGTCAGCTCCGCAGACCAAGATCATATTAGAGTATTAGTGACAGAACATCTGGTGAGAATTTAGAGATCTGCCATTCAAGAACTAAACAGTCATTTTCCTACCGATGAGGTGCAGATGCTAGTGCCTAATCCAGAACCTGTTATGTGGACTTTTGGTTACAGGTCCTACGGAATGATGAATCTAAATTTCAAGTTTCAGGATCAAATGATTTTTATGATTTGGAGCTGCATCTAGCAAGTGGTGTTGGGGGGGCGTGTCAAAATTGATAGAATCAGATTTTGATCCACCATCCTTCAGAAAGTGTGTATTGCATGGTAAACACTCTGTTCACACATGAAAACAATCCCAAACAACTAACCCTGGATAGAAAAACATTGCGTCATGGATTGGCCTCCCCAGAGCCTGGACCTCAACATCATTAAAGCAGTGTTGGACGATCTTGACAGAAAATGTGGGGGAAAAGGTAGCCAACATTTAAAGAAGAGCTTTAAATGTACCTCAAGAAGCCTGGACACTATTCCTGAAGATGACTTAAAGAAATTACAGCAAAATATAAAACCAATGGTGGATGTCCTAAGCCTTTTTATAATATTAAAACACATTTTATCTGGATTTTGGTTGATTAGTATCATCCTTTTATATACATTAAAACAGAGGTATTATTATTATTTAATGAATAAAAAAATAAAATTGTATGTACATCAGATATATTGTCACCATGCTTCCTAGCAGCCGCCTATCAATGGTCTATTTTTGGGCTAGTTTAGGCACCTATAACACATAGGAAATGTTTGAATTCGCAACAATATATATGACACTGTAATTTAACATTTAAAATCCCAGTTTGAAAGAAAAGCAATAAAAAGACACACCCCTTCATCTCGGTGCTTTTTCAGTGACTGCAGTTTCATGTGGAATGATGTTATTTGAATTTACTAAAGGGTTTTTGTCCCAAGGGGAGTAAAGGTTTTAGAGCAAAAACTTACTGTCTAAAACCATCTGTCAACCCCAGAACTGTCCAGATTCACAACCTCGTTTTCTTTCAAATGACTTGATCTTTGGAGTTTTGTCCTGCTTATTGAAATAATACCACAATGCCCCAAACTGTAAGTGACTCATCTCTGAATCCCTTTCCTTGTGGGAATAATACTGCAATGCATTTTTATCTGGTTTAGGCTTTTCACTGAAAGCACCAACATGCTCTGTAAAGAAATACATTACCCACACACTGTCCTGAAATATTAATCCCCTTTGCGTGGAATATGTGACTGCTAATCGGTCAAGGACAGGGAAAGAACCTTACCCTCGGAGTGGTGGGAGAGGATGAGAAGGTTCACACAGGCGGCACCAGCTCCAGAGCCAAAGATTGTGATTCTCTCTGGGTCTCCTCCAAAGTGGCCGATGTTTTCATTGAGCCAACGCAAAGCTTGGATCTGGTCCAACAAGCCATAGTTCCCCTTAGCAGACTGATCCCCTGTGCACAGAAACCCTGCAGGGTAAATTAGAACAAATACAGACAGGAAAAGAATGAGAAAACATAGATTTTCCCAAATGAAGGAGCAGAGCTGAATTTAAGGTGCAGGATATGTGTGCATGTTTTTTCCATGTCCCACACAAACAGAAGATGGCATCCTGTCATTGTCAGGAACTTCTAAGCCTCCAACTCACTTCAAGTCTGTGGAGATTTCACACAGAAAGCTTGCCAAATTACTCATTTTTAATACCCACGCTGAAAATACAACACAGTTAAGAGAACTTGTCAGCAGAGAGAGGAGGAGAGCAACAGAAGGCATGTTTCACCTACTTCCAGGACACACATTTACACAGTTGGTGCACACCCACAACAAGATAAAATAAACTGAACAAAATGCCACACACACACACACACACACACACACACACACACACGCACACACACACACGAGCGAATTAAAGTACTTTACATGTGTTTTAAGCAGCACCGAGCTATTTCACTCCGTAACAAGCATTTCAATTTTTCCCACTGTTTTGGATGACTTCAATAACCATGAAACAACTAAAAATGATTTCAGTTAACTGCACACTTCTCAGAGCTGTGGCTGTAGAGGTGGAAGATGTACTGAAAAAGAAAATCGTGTTCAAGCATGTTCACCCGACTTTGATTTGGCAAGCTCTGCTTGGCAGTATTTACTCAGGCATTTCCTGTGAATAAATACAATTTCCCATTGTTGCCTATAACTAATACCAGGGGGGCAAGCTTTATGGAGAGAGAGTTTTATTATGGCTTAGATCTAAGGGTCACATAAGGCACAAGGCTGTTTTGATCTCAATTATGTAAAGTGGGGCTAATTTGGAGTGAATTCTTAGGGGAAAAAAAAGGACAAAAAATGGCTGACCGTGCAAGTCGGTAACCTGCGGCAAACAAAGATGCTCAGCTATCTCGTCATGCTAATGTGGTTGCTCTCTGTTCTGACTGTTTTGTCCACAACACTGTTGGCAAACACTAAATTACCTTGTAGGATAATGTAGTTATTTGGTGCCACTGGTCACTCTGTGTCAGTGACTTATCACTGAAACATTAGTTCAGGCTGAGTCTGGAAGCCAGCTTGCTAACTTATTAGTGTTAAAAAAAATCCAATCAGTGCAATTTTATAACTTTTATAATAACACTTAAAAGCCACTTGGCTAAGACCTCACGATGCATGTAGACTGTACTGTATTATATGCTCAGTGTGAATACACTGACCTATTCACACTGAGCCTGTTACAGCATCTCCACCTTCCATATGCACTGTGTTAACTTAGAGTCTGTAAACAAAGCCAATGACAGCTTAATGGGCTGAACATGGCTCCCTGTTGGCTGTCTGTTAGTAGACCGTAGGGAGCTATGGACAGCCCGTCTACCTGCAGTGAGCATCTGCTGCCAAATGGACACAGTGTCCAAAGTTTGTGGTAAAACCAGCCTGTGGGCTACTCTTACTCTTGTGCTGTTCAAACATGTCAGGAGAAGAGCAAAGTCATTACATATGAAGAGCTGAAGTGAAACTGAGTGTTAAAAACAATGAAAAGTGTCCACTGCAGCCATCATCCATGCCGTGCTGTATTTTTAACTCTTGATGTTTTACTTTAAGCTTGTCCGATAACTGGTGAACTCCTGTTGCTCCAGTACACTCGTCAACCACTCAGCATCTCATCTACGTACAGCTGATCTATGAGCTGTTGGGCTTTTGGAGGCTTGCACAAGACCATGTTTGCAGAGGCTGAAAACCCCTCTCTCTGAAGGCGGTCTGAAGGCAAACACCTACGCAAGCAGACATAACCAGAGCACTATAAAACAAGAATAATTGTTTCACTGCATGCCCTGAGTCCTGCCACTGGTGGAATACCACCATCGCTACAAAATCACAATATGAAGCATAAACATTTGTGAGACGCTTTGCATTGATCGTTTATATCTGAATGGGCAAAATATAAAGCTGATCAGAGTGCATATATTTCAAAGTGGAATGTGATACATCAAATATAAAAATAGGGAATACTGCTTTTTTATTTTAGTATAAATTATGCCTCTTTTGCACATAGAATTTTTTTGGCATTTTAGCACATACAGCCTTTTCTACAAGAAAGTGTATCCCTTCTAAATTCACTATTCAAATAGTTATAATAATAGTTATAACAATAGTAGTAAAACTTTAAGATAGGGGGCCAAGGGCAGTTAGGGCACAAGCATTTGGGAAGGCCTGGGTAAAGGGACAAAAGTGTCAGAGGTCAGGGAGAGGTCAAGAAAAAGTTTTCTATGTCCAGGATTTGTTCTAATTAGACCCAAAGAAAGTATGATATTTGATTTACGTTTTAAAATGGTATGACATTTCTTACACATACAGCTAGACATTGAATGTGCCTATCTTACGCATTCAAATATTCACAGATCCACAGGAAATCTTTAAGACAAATGGAGCTCTCTGCTTCTCTCTGACCTTAATTTGTGACTTCACCTGCTGAATTATACAAAAGCAGCCATCAAACCTAAATAACCCCATCCACTGGTTGGCTTTCCAGATTGATGTTTGCTTTACACTCTAAGACAGTGCATATATAGTTAAATTAAGATGACTAGTTTTTGATCACATGCCACTTTACATAATGCAGAGCAACCTCATCAAAACGTGGCAGGAGGCTGAACACAAATCAAGATGACTGGGAACTTCTGGGCCACATTTTAACTGTTTTAAACTCCACAAAGTGAACAAAGCTAACTACTGGCCACAATCCTGCACTGATATTAGAGGAATATATGCACCTTTCAAGTTAAGACAATACACCTTGTTGCTATGTTTTTTCAGGGGAACAGTACAAACATCGTTCTCTGTGATCAGTGCTTCAGTAAGCAGTCTGATGTACAATGTCACTCATATATATATATGTATATACATATATCCCTCATCCTATTCATGTAACCCCTTCCGCCAGGGTTACTTGCGTAGTAGCATTCCAACAGCGCCCTATTTTCATCTCTTGCCCACCGATGCCTTCTTGTTCCAGTAG
>VUQR01014015.1:0-20355 GCA_015108515.1 Hemichromis elongatus | reverse complement strand
GCTTCTTCCAGTGATTAGATTTTAAGGCTTTTTTTCTGGGAAGTCTAGAAAAGAGACTGAATTTAAAAATTAGCCATGTATGATTGAACAGATCAAAATCTTGCTATTTATTGATTTCATCATTTATTGATGTCATGATATTTCCATACTGCGAGCCATGCAGCTTGTCTCCTCTCCAGACCACTGGCCGTCGGCCTGGCATAGTCGCTCTGCTGATCCTTTGAGAGTGTAGCCCTCATTGCAGGAGAGCCGCACCTTAGCTCCTTGTAAGTAGGTGGTTCCCTCCTTTTTCCCATTATCAGGTGGTGAAAGCCACCCACAGGATAATACTGCAAAGTATGACAATGTCATACCAAGTGGAAAAAATAATCAATGGAATTTCTTTCAGATAATTTAAAAAACGTTTTACCTGGCATTAGATCCTCTACAAGAGAAATATGACTCTGGAAAGATATTCTCGTAGCATTTCCTATTCCTGGACTACGACCTACCAGGATGTCATACCTACAATACATAAGCAAAGATCAGAAAATGAGATTTCGTGTCTTTTAACAAGTTTTCCCATATACCATAGCATTTCTCATAAAACTGCTCAGTATTTCTCATGTGTGGGAGACAGTGAAGTAGTTTTTAAACCAAGTGGAGGATAATGTAATTTATGCACTGTAAATTTGACATCATCAGAGTATTAGTAGCTTTTCTCGTGAATTAAACTTTATGTGCAAAATTAGCACTCTCCATTTATTTAACCATTTAACATTTACCAGCATATCTGAAGCAGATGTGCTTCATAAAATCTTTAAACTTACATTCAGTTTGCTATTATGATAATAGAAAGCAAATGAAAGTTTTCACTCATACCTACAGAATTGAGAGCCTTCTCCAGTGCATATTGTTGCTGCCTGATTGGCAAGTGGATCATCTGGACTCTCGGGAACCGAAAACACCGGGATAAAGTTGGTGTCATGTCTGGGGGCATGGTAATACATTTCCAACAAGTATTCGGAATCATACGTGAACAAGGCAGACTCATTGGCTATTGCCCCTGTGAGACAAAAACAGAGCTATGGTTTCATTTCCCACCACAAGAAAAAAATGCTTTTAGGATTAAAGTAGACACACCCCTGACAGAGTGCATTATCACAAAAAACTGATGGGTTTAATTTATGTGAAATCCTTTGAGGATTGAAAATGAAGCCAACCAACACTGACCACAAAACTGCAGTTCCTCAGATGACCACTTGAGGTTAGTCTTTTTGCCTGATTTTGCCATCATAACAACAGCAGGGGTAATTTTTTTAAAAATAAGGACATAAATGTTAGGGTTGGTGTGCTGTCTGTGTTGCAGTTTCGTTGATTGAAATTTTAGAGTTTTATTTTTATATTACTTTGCCAGTATCTGTCTATGTGCGGTGCACTTTGCTAACCAAGCTTGCTGCTGTTTTCATGAAAGCTAGCATTGCACTCCACCCTCCTGTCTAACTAAAACTGACTGGGTCAGAAAAGTGTTTACAGAGGTCAGGACAGTAAGCTGCATCCCCACATTCTTCTACAGGAGCAGGTAGAATCATTGAAACCACAGCTATTGCCCCCTTGTGGCAGGTTTAAAGTACTTCCAGTGATTTCACTTATCAGACCTGTAAGATATGTGCAGCTTTTATGTTCATGTTTATGGTGATATCACAGTGGAAAGGTCTCACTGTCACAGTCTGAGAAAACGAGTGCAACATGGACAGTCCACCAACGACTTAGATTTAGATTCACCAGTTAAGTTAACAATGCATGTCTTTGGGAGGAACTGAAACCCTGCACAGGCAGTACTTCATTCTGTGTGGCAACAATGCTAACTACTCTACCCCCGTACCAGTGCTGTTGCTGTGCAACTCAAATCTTAAATTTGCCAACTGTTATACCCTTATTTTACAAAAATTAAGTAACAGCAGCAGTTTTCCCACAGTAAATTAGTGATGTACAGGCTTAGCGATTTCTTACAGCTGGCTCCGAAGCTGAACAGCTCCTCTGGATTGCTGGAGTTCTGCACAACACTCCCATTACTGAAAACAAGGTCATCTTTGACATCGCTATTCATCTTTCCCAAAAGTCCAAGAGTGGAGTCTTTAAAATCCTCTGGCAGGAGCACAGTGGTTGTCATGGTTCCCTCTCTCTGTCGGACTTCCACCCCAGCTCCAGAGGGAAACATCACAGTCACATTTGTAGACGTAGGAGAAAACAGAAATGCACCTACGAGAGATTTAAGTTAGAGAGAACCAGATGAGAGCAATAGAATAAAAGACAGTTTGTGCCATTTAAATGGCACTTATATAACATATAAGACAGCACCTGATATAAATATGGCTGTTATCCCATTCGAGGTGGTTGCCTTTGAGCCCCTTACTTTTAAGTCACTCCATGAAAACACCAACCTTTAAAAGTGAAATTCGCACAGGAGTCGCAGGACAGCTAAAGGACAGCTATTGAGCAAATATTATGTTGATGTTGTTGTTTCAATGCACTGCGAGCCTCTGCACATTTGCAGATTTCCGCAACGGCTTGCCCCACAGTTGAGGACATCCAGGCTGACAATTGTACCTCATGGGTCAAGATGTTGCAGAAGAGCTCGGCACTGATGGGGGGCAGTTTCACTGTGCACAAACTTTTATAGAAATAATAAGGAGAATGCTCCTGGTCAGGCTCTAGACCTTATGCTCCTTCTTAATAGTAGGGACACTGATAACTGTTCAGTGTTATAGCTGTATGTCTCAAGGCCTTCGGCACAGAAGCTGATGTTTGTCCTCCAAACAAATATGAACTTTTTGATTTCACCTTGTGAAATACAGAGTGAATACAGTTTTTCACAAGTGCTACAAATAAAAACCAGTTTACTTCATCATGAGCAACAAGATAAATCAGTTTCTCACCGTTCAAGTCCATCCAGGTCTGCTCAGTAAATGAGAGCGTTTTTTGGTTGAGCAGCACTTCGAGGCCACTGCGATTACTGACCAGCCGTACCTCGATGGTGTCAGAGGACGCTTCTCTCATAGCAACAGATGACAGCTTTGTTGCGTTGATTTTTTCTAATAGTGGGATAAACAGGGAAATAAACTGGTGTTATAGTAATCTTTTTTCAGTGACAGCATCTGTGGAGCATTGTTTACAGAGGTAGTCTTAAAGTTCACTGGCTCACCAGTCACAGGCTCTGTTCTGCCTTGGATTGTCAGCTGTTTTTCTGCTGATGTCACCAAAGTGTATTCCCCTTTGCCGTTGAAGGAGTAGCTAGTTCCGTCAAATGTTATGAAGTGAGGGTCTCCAAAGACCACAGCTGACATTAAACACACAACAAACATAAATACATTAAAAACTAATCTTGTGAAACACACTGCAATACCAGGGCTAGCTCACCTGACTCGGGGGACTTGTAATGCCTGCAGTCACTGGAGGGCCGGTGTTTGAAGTAGTAATGGCAGTTGTCAGACCAGAGGCAGCAGTAATAGAAGCTGAGGACGTCGTAGATCCAGTGAGACAGTCCAGGGATTCGAGGCGGTTTCTTGTAAGGAGGTGAACCCCAGTCATGTGCTCGGTCTGGAGTACTACCCCCGATCGAGTCTGCTGTCAGGACCTGAGCGCCGGTGCTGTCATAACAGCACTGCTGTCCTGCGCCGTACTTGGGACTGTGGATAAAAATTCCCAAACAGTGTCAGTAAAATCTCAAAGGCAAAGGCATAAAACCAACTTAATCAAAAGTCCACAGTCATTCCAGCACAAGTTTAAAACAAGAACATAATAATGCATGATATTCTTTTTAACATATTTGACTTTTTTTCTCGAGTGTTAGCATTTTTTTTTACATGCATGAATAAATAATAGGCAAAAAAGGAAATTCTGAGTATTTATTTGATATTTGTTCATAAATTCAAATGCAAGACTATGTTCCTCTAATACAGGGGTGGGCAACTCTAGGCCTCAAGGACTGGTGTCCTGCAGGTTTTAGATGTATCCTTGATCCAACACAACGGACTTAAATGGCTAAATTACCTCCTCAACATGTCTTCAAGTTCTCCAGAGGCCTGGTAACCTGTGTTGACCCAAACCTGCAGGACACTGGCTCTGAAGGCCTGGAGTTGCCCACCCCTGCTCCAATACATACATTATGACGACCCCTTTTTTTAGGCCAAAACAAAAAAAAGTTTTTGTATTTTTAGGTGCAACGTTGATGATAAATGTTAAGAAAAACCATGGAACAGAAATAAACTTTGCACTAATCTAATTAATGAGACAGGTGCATAGGACAGTAACAAACTGATCCAATGTTGGAAACACAAAGACAAACCAAGTGCAAGTTAAAGTGTGTGCAGGAGTTTGTTTGCAACTTTGATCAATAAAGTAACCTTAAAAAATAAGCTACTGCACAACAGAGGTGTGCATGTGTTCATTTATAAAGATTTTGCCACAAAGACTAGACATAGTCTACACTGGATATAATAGAAAATATTATAGTGTAGGAGCCCATGATACTGACAGTATCTGACGGGAATAATATACGTGTATGTTACATTAATAGTACTGTACATTAACATAATTGCAATTATAAGTCCAGATATTTGTCATTTTTTTCTGAGCATTAAACCATCTTTGAAGCTTTTAACAGTTTCAAAGAAGAGTTCATTCCACTGACTCAATAGACAGCATGTGCCTTTTCTCCACTCACTGGTTTTGGCTCTGGCATGATTCCAACCACACTCTCATGTGTTTTGCCAGATAGCGTCATCCTTGACTGGCCAATAAAACCTATTGACCCCTAGCACACCTCGTTTTATCACTATCTTCTGGATAGGCCATCTGGGCTGTTAAACACATTTATGTTTAGTTATTCAAAGACTTAATATTTGCAAGCTAACATTTCAATAACCGACCTTGACTTTCTGTTTAAAGCACCACCGAAAACTTTTGCGGCTGGGGAAAGAACTATTTTGCTAAAGTTTAAGGTAGCAATCGAGATTCTCTTTGTTAGCTTTGACATCCGGCATCCAGTTCAACAAGCCAAATTGTAAGGAAGGGAGCACAGCAGATTTTTTGATTTGACACCATCACAGCCTCACATCTATGTGCTCCCTTCATCATAGGTTATCATATTAATACCAAAACAATACTGTACTCTTATGTAGTGAATTTTCTTTATTGTCATTATTGCATTTCTTTCCACATAATTACCCTTTGGTATTGCCCTAGTTTGTACATTTTAGTCTGATATTACTCAGCTAAAAACCACCTTTGCAAAGCTGCAAAAACTAAAAACATAAAACAAAACAAAAACAGAAACAGAAACAAAAAAACTTAGAAGTCCTATAAAAGTGTTGTTTCTACAGCCTGCAGATGAGGGAGCTTTTATGGTATGCGTTCAGTAATATATCGTTTATGAATTAAGTAGGACTATAATCTATACTTAATTAATATATATAGGACTATAGTCAGTTAGCTAGTTAGTTATGGCTATAGGTTATGGGTTATGGTTAGTACCTACAATAAAACTAAACTGGTGTCATGTATTGTGTTTCATTACCATATTTCCACCCACCCCATTCATGATGCTGCAGTTAAAGTATTAAGAGTACTACTGCTCACTATCAGCCAAAATATAAGAATAAACAATTAAAAACAGTCATGAGTCTGTATTTCATTATATATGTGATTTGGTTTTACTTAAAACAAATACTTTAAAATAAAAAAAGTTATCCTGCACATATTCTAGATATTTTTTTTATTCAAATGCATATCTGGGGTTTACTATACTTGAATTCTGGGCTCCAGTCTAACCAGAAAACTCACCTGGCTTGTATAGCTCTCACACAGTGAACACTCCCAGGATGGTAGGTGCACACACTCCCTTTCTCTATATCACACCCATAGTCAGTCTGAGGAGAAAGATGCAATGTCTGTGACCTGACAGCCAAATGTACAATTAACTGTGATCACGTGTTCACTGTAACATCTAAAACGTGTCCCATGTCAGGCTTATTGTTGACCAAATGTGTTTCAGTTTGTGAATAACTTTCTATGGTGCAACCTGAAGTAGGATGGATGCTTTTAGCCCAGTCCAGAAGCTTAATTATTCTGTGAACAATAAAACCATACAATTTTTTTGTTATATTATAGCATCCTCATTTATGGGGCAATAACATCTGAAATGTTCAGCTTTCATGTTCTCATGAATCCAAATTTGAACCAATAAGCAATGACCATTTACAAAAGATAGCAGCTACTGATAATCATCATAGACATGTAATGTAATTACAAACATTTAGTTTCTGCACTAAAAAACTAAACTGCTGACGATCTATCTAAACATATTTTTATGCATTTTTTTTGTAGTTTCAGCTTCTATGCATTATTTTTTTTTTCATTGTCTCTCTTAATCTCTTTGTTCAGTGTTAAGTTCATTTTTTTCGATGTTTCTATTTATTCCCATGTTGTACTTTGTTTCCCATGCATTGTCTCTGGTTTTACTTCCTGTCTGTCATTTACCTTGACTGTGTTTAGCTGTATTTCCCCCCGTTTCCACTTAGCTTGTTACCTCATGTGTATTTATAGCCTCAGTTTGTCTGTGTTCTTTGTTTTGTCTGTTAGGTCCTTGTGCATTCTCAGTTTTGCTTCCTTTTTACTGTCTGTAGTTGTTCTTTTCTTGCTTAGCAATTGGACTTATGTTCATGGCACTAAATAGGTACAGTTTTTGCACTGCTGTTACAAATGTGTGCAGCCAAGTCTTTATTTTCTGCTCCTCTCACTTACATGAAATCTCCCAGTGTCTGCTCTCGCTTGAGCCATCGTGCAGGGGCAGTCTATGATCTCACTGAGGAAGTTGGGCAGCTGATTTTCCAGCTCGTCCCATGCCAGACATTTCTCCAGGGCCCAGCCTGCTGAGTCCTTCCTGAAATTCTCCTCCAGATGCCACGCCAGAGCGTGATCCTCGGTCCACGCAGCCTGGACATTCCTGAGCATATCCAACACAGCTCTTTACAGCGTTTTTGAAAACTTATGTATAAATATATTACATGTAGAAATTAAACTTCTAGACTTCAACGTGCAGGACTTAGGACATTCTTTTGTCAGAGGTGGAAGGACTTTGTTACATTTAGAAACAGAGGGTGAAAGGAGCCTGTCCCCATACGTCATTAAACCTCACACAGTGGAATATTAAACACTAAAAAATGTTGATCTTTGGAGGATGAAAATCTTTAATCACTAAAACAGTCGCCTATGTACCACGCAGTTTACACGTACCACATGCCATCAGGATGGCTGCTGGGGCTGACGCGCACAGAGCCGAGCTCCCAAGATGAAAAGCCATTCTCTGCTGGTGCGGGCAAAAAGCTAAAAGAGCCACTGTTGGGATGATCCTTTGCAAGAGAGTACAAATACTGCCATTCACCCAGCCAGTACTCTGTATTGGGCTGTCCTACAGAGAAACACTGTGTCATGGTCAACAAATTCACGTGAGCTATAAAGTGTATTTAGACAGTTTTACTAACCTGTCTCCCTGTATCCCCAAAGCTCTATATTGACCTTTTCTGCTCTTACTAAAGAAGTATTCCACGTCATCTCAAGAGTGCCTCCAACATTAGGCGTGCCATAGTACTGCCATTTTGTTGAGTTGTCCAGAATCGCCTTGAACTTAGAATCTAGCTTACCGGTATGAACTGCAACAGCACATGTGAATCAAAAAATTATGGTTAATGTGATTTCCATAGCAAATTGAAAATAATGGGTTCTAATAACACTAAGTGTGTCTAGTGGGTATTATACCTGAAAGCCAAGCTCCAACTCTAGTGAATGTAGTACCATTGTCTGATGAAATCTCAAAAGGAATCCATCCTGTTTCATATAACAGCGGGGAGATACAATGGCCTGTACCTCCATCGTCCACATATCCCACAGTATTAATGTTGTCACTGAACCTGCCATTATGAAAGAATGATTAGCAGGGTTCTGATCTGTACTTAAACATTTTAATATTAAAATAATTAACACAGTTGTCCATGAAAGTCCATTGGATTCGGTTATTTTACATGAATAAAATGTTAGCTCAGTGTCCACTTTAAAAGCTCTACAGAACTACAGATGCCTTACCTGCATACAATCTGTGAAGCATTATCGAAACTTGCGTCAAGTATAATAAAATCTGTGCCGCCAAACACAGAGCCAGAATATGGAGATATATCCACGCAGTGCTCTTTATAGTCTGCGCAACAGTTCGCCAGAGATGTGCATGTAGTGTGGCATGAACAGGAGTCCAAGTTTTTTCCACAGTTCTTTTCACATGTTTGTCCTGTTCAAAATAAATGAAGTCAGAAGCTCAGGTGCGTCAAGTGACGCAAAAGGTAAAATAATCAAATGTAAATGGTGAATTAAAGTGTTGAATCAGCTGATTTGGCATATTTTTGAACGTTATTTTAATAAGTTTTACATTAGTTTGTTATAGTAGTATAATTTAAACTATATAGGCTTCTTTGTGAGAACTGTTGTTGTAAATTTACTACTCACTAAATCATGAATGAAAACTAAAGATCGCACATTTCTTGATCATGTTGATATATATGATACGGTGCACTTACCTGATGTGCTGCAGATGCATGAAAACAAAAGGGCAACTATTACCGCTGTGAACCTTTCCATCATGACAGAAAACAAACGGTCAGCCAAGACTTCCACTGCACACTCCTGGCTCCTGCTCTACTTTTGTCCCAGATATATATAGGCTCAGCATTTTCCTTAAACCTTGGACCTTTGATTATCTGCGTGTACAAGCATCTGTTTAATCATCAACAACTGGATAACATTTCCGGCCTAATCCTCGTGTGCCTCCGTGCGACAACATCTCGCGTCACACTAATCACATGTGGAAAGATTTATAGTCATATTTACCTAAAGATACAACACATCTTCAGATATGGGGATATAAAAGAATAAATATTAACCATCTTCAATAAAACAAAATTGATACAGTATTTTAGTCAGTGGCTCTCTGTGGGGCGGGCCTCCAATAGCGCGGAGCCTGCAAAGCGCCTCTGCAACAGGGCGTGAAATTGAGTAAAATAAATACTTGATCGAGAATGGAGAATAAACGAAGAGTTTACTAATGGTACCTTGCTGATATTTATTTAATATTTACACGTTTATAAATGATTAATACAAAAATTGGGTTTGCGGGCACAAACCCACTGAAGCCCATATAGATCCTGTATCACAGCCTGCAGTTGAACTGAAATACTAATAATTAAGACAGTTTTATTCTGATATCTAAAAATATTAAACCACAGTTCACAGACAGCCAGTTCAAGAGTAAAGGCAGGAGGAGTAAGACTGCTGTAGTGTCATGACTACTCCAGTAGAGGGAGCGCTTGCCTTTGGAGTTATCCCACAGGAAGGCAAGCCGGCGGCCTCCTAGATTTCTTCAGTCTGTGTGATGTTGTCATTATTATGTTGATAAAATGTCTAAGAAAAATAGGTTACAGAGTGGCTTCATTCTTATCTGCACATATATTGACTGAGTTAAGTTAGTGCGCCGTAAATGTAGTCCAGAACAGCAGCATGTGCTGTGAAGGTACTGTTGTTCTCCTGGATATCAAAAAATACTCAATAAAAACATAATCTGTACAAATCACTGGAGTTTCCTGAGAGCCTCCTCTGCTGGACTAAATTATAATCTCACAATATTGCCATAACGAGGATATTTTAATATAAATGTACAACATGGCTGAGGTATTATAAACATTACAGTCATGGCTTTGCACACATATATTTACTGTTATCAAGTGATTCAATAATATTTTGTATATATAATACAGTGTACATACATGAATCTGTTTGTTTACATAGAGATCATTTCAAGTCCATATGTCATGAACAAGTCAAGCTTACAATGCTTACACTGTAAGTAACAACTTTCTACAGCTAAGTTATTGGCGGCATTTGTGTAATAACAGAATATACTTCATTGTATAACATTTTAATAAAGATGCAAAAGTAAAAACCAGCGGCCTTAAATAAATGGAAATAGCCACTGAGCAGGGTTACAGGGCAAGCATGGCTGTTGTTTCACAACTTGCAACTCTGAGGCTTAAGGAGCCCTATTAATCCCACAGTGCTGGCATCTTCATCTTGACTTGGTTTTTGTTGACTCCTAAAAACACAAAGAGCTCAGTCAGTTACTCACATTCAGTAAAAAGTTGTCACTGGCTGAATTACAAACTCACCACCATCAGATGGCCGTTCTTTGCCCTGTAGACCATTGACTCCTGGCCACTCTTGAAGTCGACAAACCCCTCTCTGCCAGGCTGAATGTCAAACCGCACACTGCATTTAAAAAATATATATAATTCCACATAGAAATGTTATTATTTGTGATTTTTACCACTTTCATATTTGATATTCAAATATTGCCACACATGATGCAGATTCTGTACCTGCCCTGCACCACGTGGATGCAGTTCTGTTTGTTAGCAATAACACTTAGCTTAGTCAAGGCTTCAAACAGGAAGTCACACTGCAGAACCAGATCCCCCTGAAAGGACAAATCGGTGCTCTGTTAAATGTTGTGACTTTTCTCCGGGAATCTAAATGGCCATCATGAAAAAATGTGAAGTAATTTTAATTTATGGTCTCTCCAACAGTTTCTTTAGACATATTTGACGTACACTATATGGACAAACGTACTGGGCCACACCTTTTAATCTTTGAATTCAGGTGTTTTCAGTTCCATTACAACAGTCAGCCTTTACAAACATTTGTGAAATAAGAGGTTGTTATAAAGAGGCCACTGAATTTAAGTGTGATACTATAATAGGATCCAATCATTTTAACAAATCAGTTAGTAAAATTTCTTTCCTACTAGATATCCTAAGATCAGCTTCATTTAGTATTTAAACTAAGTGGAAGCATTTAGGAAAGAGGAATGTTTGTTTTTGTCACTGAAAAGTCCAAATTTCAGATTATTATCTTAAGATTTCGACTTAACAACTCAAATTTAGGGTAAATGTTGATCTGGAAATTACTAGCTAACTCAAACTACTGAGAAAACTTGAAAATGAATTGAATTTGGGTAATTACATTAAAATTAAGGGATAATAATACAAAATTTTGACAAAGAAAAAACAAGCTTACATACGGATCAACAGTGACTCATCCATGGCACTGCAGGCAGCATTAAGTTACAAAGCAGGTTTGCTGAGTGCTAAGGCTCATGATCCATAAAAATCACCATTGTACTGCTGACTCAGTAACTGCAACGCTCCAAACCTCCTCTGGTATTAACATCAGCACAAAAGCTGTGCACTGGGAGCTTCATGGCATGGGTTTTGGTGGCTTCTAAAGATGTAATGTGTAGGTAACACAGTAACTTTATTCATATAGTTTATATTTTTCATCATAAATTTAAAGACTAAAACTGATCATTATAAAAAAAAACAAAAAAAACCACTCCAAACAGTTTTTCATTGTCAACTGTGTTTTAATGATGGTGGCAGACACTAGATGATTCACATCATTTTCATATTTATTAAGCTATTTAGCAAACTCTTGTGCCGTATTAATATCCCACTGGAAGAGACCACTGCCTTAGTACAGACATGTTTGATCAAAGGATAACAGTGACCACTTAGACCAACTTTGTACTGATTTAACCCTTCCCTCTAAGAAGGCAAATAGCCCCAAACGACACCAACATAAATGCCCTTCCTGCAGCATCATCTTCCACATCCCCTCACATTAGGCTTTAACAGATGAGGTTTTTTGTTGTTGTTTTTATTTTATTTTATTTTATTTGTTACCCATCTGTACAATATAAACTGTATAATGTTAAATATTCAAAGATGGCTATGGTCGGTGGTGTGCAGGTACCTTTTGCTTGCTGTCATCACATGTGACATGAAGGATCACGAAGTTGTCACTGAGGTTGCTGACCGACACACCTTGGAAAAAGAGGTTAAGCTTAAAATACTGATAAAAAAAAACCTGTATGTTTATATACTACGGATAAGAATGTTTGTTACCTTTCAGTGAGCTGTAATCTATCCGCTGTTTGATCTTAGCCTCTTCCACCAGGTAGGCAGCTTCCTGAGTGAAGATGAGCTGCCGAAGTCGAGGCCTGAACCCGTTCCTGTCGTACTTCACCACTGGTACACTGTACTGTGGAGGTCCCACTCAAAGATCAGAGAAGGTGAAAAAACCAACAAAAAGACAAGCACACACAAGTCAAAGACAGTGTGCTGACTAAATACTAATATTATAATTTACCTTGACTTTCTCATGTTGAATCATCTGAAGCACCTTGATGCTTATATCTTCCACACCTTAACAAATAAGTTTAACACTCAGTGACAGGAGCAATCACTCGGTCCAATGTATAATTAACAGCTGGAGAGAGTTTACAGAAACAACAATAATGGCCAGAAAACAAGGCCATGCATTCATCAAACTATAGCAAATTAGTGTTATATATTCTGTCTTGCACATCAAATCCCATAAACTACTGTAGTCTTATCTGTTTTATGTATGTAAGTCCACTTTATGTTAAGAAAATAGTACTGTGGTCTTACAGATCCTGGTGTCGGCGAATGGTCTGCACACACTGATTGGATAGTTTTCTTTTTTCCCTTTGAACAAGGCGCTGGTCTGTGCTTTTAACAGCAGCTGCAAAGAAGTTGTTAAACAGAGAGTATTTTAAGATCATCCTTGGAAATCTGTTGCACAAACTGCATCCAGAAATTACCCATCAGGAAACCAAGATGAAGGTTTTGGAGTAGTCTAGTCAAAGTTCGAACCTTAATCCAATTGAAGTACTTTAGCATGACCTTAAACAGGGCGTTAATGCTATAAAACCCCTCAAATGTGACTGATTAAAAAAAAAAAAATTCAGAGAATAGTTAACCAAATTTCTCCAGAGTGATACGAAAAACTCATTGTTAGTTACTGCAAATTCTGGACTGCAGTTCTTGCTGTCAGGGGTGGCACAACCAGTTTTAGGTTTGGGAGCAATGTCCCATAGAGACAGGTCAGTTTACATAGATTTTTTCCCCTAATAAATAAAATAATGACTTAAAAACTGAATTTTGTATTTACTTGAATTATGTTTGTCTAATAATAGCATTTCTTTGATGTTCTAAAACATTTAAGTGTGACAAATATGTAGAAAATTAAGAAATCAGGAACGGGGTAAAAACTTGTTTTCATAGCAGTAAGCATAAAGACACTGCAGAGCAAGTTTAGGTTATGTTATGCATTTATTGAACTTCCTGCTCACTCACGACAGATTTTACCTGTGCTTTCCTTTGGGGAGGGATTCCTCGAACGTACTTTCTCACCATGTGGCGAATGTAGACCTTCTTCAAGACCTGAGAAACCTGGAGGATGAACAGGAGTGTTGAACGGGCTCTGTTATGTGATACTACAAAATGTAGAATGACATTGAAATATCACTCACCTCCTGTAATATAGGAGGAGGAGTGAGCCAAGAGTCTTTTTCCAGGACGGTTTTGGGGAGGTTTTCCTTGAGCCGCGTGAGGTAGCTGTGCCTCACATAGGCCAGGTACTCGCTGTTGTCAGCGCAGGCAGGTTGATGTCTACTCATGAAACCTTTAATGAACCTGGAAGAAATCAATCGATCGGTAACCTCACTTAATAAAAGTTCCCAAATGGCTCTCTCACAGCCATTACACCCACCTACAACCATCACCAGCCATTTAACTATCAAACATGTTAACTTACTTCTTGATGACTTTGACTGCCCATGCCCTCTTCTGACGTTCCCTCCTAGCCATCAGACCTCTCCAGCAGGTCTCAATCTTTGTGGCTATTTTGATGAGACAAGGCATTGTTAGTAGGTTTAGTAGGAGCTGATCAATCGAGATGGTTCTGAACCATTAACTAATATATTATAAACAAATGTCATACCCTGCTACTCACCAGCCTCTCTCTGTTTCAGATAGTCTCCTTTCACCTTGTAGCCTTTGTACTTTGCCTGAATCCTTGTTGCTGCATTAAAGGTTAAAAGGTTCGAAAGGTTGTTGATGTTTACTATAGAAACAAAAATGAATTTTCAGCACCATATCTCACCCAGCTTGTGTTTGCAGACTTGAAAAGCATCTTCCGTTGCAAACAGAGTTCTCGGGTGGCGGATAAAAATCTTTGTCCTTGAGATAAAGGCAAACGGAGATATTTTTTAGAAAAAATGTCTTTTTCCAGGTTTGTCAGCACCCATCTGAAATATGATGCTCATCCGTTCTGCCTACCTTCCCATCTTGTACTCATCAGATTTATAGCCCAGGTGTCTGATCAGACACCTTACACCTTCGGCTGCAGTTCCTTTCCAGTTGGGCCAAGTGTCAGGACACAGAGGTTTATACCTGAGCACAGAAGACCAGCGAAACACAAGACAATGCAGATTTTTTGCATGAAAAACATTAACGTAATTAACTGAAGGTTAGAGCAGAGTCAGCTTGCTACCTCTGGAGAAAGATTTCATATTTGCGGCGATAAGCAAAACCAGCACGCCTGACCCTCAGGTGCTCCATCAGTCCCAGGTATTTCACCTGATGCCTTACCAACACATCATCAAAGTGTCCTGCAGGAGACACCACAACACTAACAGGTCAGGATTAAATCTAGACTAAATAGGATGTCTCTTTATAGTATTACCGGATTTTTGATACTCAAGGCCTCACCTGGCTGCTTTGCTTCGTTGGGTTTAATGCAGCGGACGTACCAGGGTTCTTTCATCATTAGGATCTCAGTCAGACCCACCAGGCTGTTCTTAAACTGAGTCACTACCTAAAGAGTCACAGAAAAGTGGCAGATTACTCCTAAATTCACTGACATTGGTGAGACGCCGAGTTTCTTTATCTTGTATTGCTCTTACAGTTTCAGGTCTCTTTTTGCTATCCGGTTCAGTAGAAGGAAAACAGTGTTTAATGATGGCATTCTTGGACTGCCGCATAACCTAAGGAAAACAGGAAAACTGTAAGTGCCTAAAAGGTTAGGCATAATACATAATACATTATCATTTCAGTTCCAGTTTGCCTTATATGGTATTAGAAGTCAAATTTTTTTGTAATGAATCAAAAAAGATTTGGGTTCAAGGAATCACCATCCACCAATCTGTCATCTTCACTGGGTTAAATTACATAACAGGTAAATTACCTCTTTTCCACTTCGATACAAAAGATCATTGTTTTTGTCCAAGAATCCTGAAAGTTTAAAGAACAAAAAGAAGCTTCAAAAGTGAAGCTATTTGCTCTGTAGTAAGCCTGTAAGTATGTAGCCAGTTTGCTGGGTTTATGACACTATTTTGCTCCATTTTAGCATTTGTCTGTTGTTACACTGACTAATTCAATGGCATTATAACAGAAAAAAGACATCAATAGTATTTAACGTCTTACCAACAACACAGTATGTAACTTCCCCAGCATAGTGGAGGAGGCGGAAGTCTCCTCTTTTTAAAGTTTTCCTCGTCTTTTGGTCTGCAAGTTTATGTCTGCAGGAAGTGTAGTTAGTGTAGATTTGTATCGTACTTGTAGTTTGATTGTTTGTTGACAACATTGATTCACAGCATGTCACCTGTAAAAACTCACGTGACAAAATGAGGGTGGCCACCAATCTTGTCCTCCATCTTTTCCAGGAAGGTGAGATCTGTGGCTTCTCCAGGCCGTAAACATTCCTCATCCTATGAGAGAACAGCAAGAATTATGGTGTGTTTTGGTTAACCAGCACAGTATTTGATGCAATGTCTTTGTTTACCAGTAAAGAAATCATTCCTCTGAATTTCTCCTCCACGAGATCACAGATGATCTTGTTGTTGAAATATGGCACTGGTTCCCACTGAGTACAGGAGAAAAAAAAAATAGAAGAACATTATTTTCTTCTTATAAATCAGTTGTTCTTGAACCCAGATAAGTCAAGCAGATTGACTGAATAATCTTATTACTTCAATTCCTTCCATCTCGTACTCCGCCTGCTCTGATTTCAGGGTCAGCTCGATAAAAAGTTGCTGCAGCTTCTCGTTGCAGTAGTTGATGCAAAACTGTTCAAAGCTATGAAAAAAAAACAGAGGTGCTGTCAAAGTCTTTCTTTTGACATCTTTGCTACTGAAGAATCAGTGTCTCTGTGCATGATCTCACCTGTTTACACTGAAAACCTCAAACCCATAGATGTCCAGAAGGCCAATCACGGTCTTCCTGGAGGAGTCCTTTATATAAAAGTGCACATATAGCAGGACAGGAATTTAACACTGAGACTAGACATGCTGTAGACAAGCAATTCTGAAGCATTCATGCTCATATGCTAACTTTACTTTTAGCTAATAAAATTCCATGGTGAAGAGACAATCAGCTCAAAAAGACTGTCAGATGATTAAATTAGAAATTTGCAGATTCACAACCTGTCAAAGGACTACATTAGGAGTGCTATCTAACCTTGTTAGCCCAAATTGCTCCCTCTTTTTGTGAGGACAATAAGTTGGGATGCTTTGTTGCTCACCATGTTAGCTAACGACTCATTGATCTTGTTGACCAACCAGCTGAAAGTGCGGCCATAGATGGCTTTGGCAAGGGCATCCCTGGCATACACTGCATGGTCCACAGAGAAGGGACTAAATACCTTTCAGATCAGAATAATCTCAATTAATGCAAATTAGGATGACAAAAAAGTTAAACTTATTTTATAAGTTGATGGATACGCTACCTCCTCTGATTTGGCTTCAATCTTCCTGTGGGTTAAGCCCTGTTGCAGCACCTGGTTAGGAATCCCCAACAACTGCAACAGTAAAGGAAAAGCAAATCATGTGGCATCAAATTTCTTCGTGGTATCATCAGAAAGTTGCATTAAGGGGGACAAAATGTTTATGCCACCTGCTGTTTCCTTGGATTTTACCTTTGACACCCACTGCATCTCCTGGTTGTTGTTAAGCGTGGCGTATCCTTGAGCATCTGCCTCAAACTTGATATTTCCCATGTGGAGCACACTGGCAATTATTCCAAAGAGGTTCTATATTAAATCAAGAGATAAATGGTTTTAAATTCATTTCCAACACAAAGACTGTAGAAAGATTTAATGTGCAGCCTCACCTCAATGTCACTTTCGCTTAAGTCTATAACAGACAGGGCCTTCCGTACCATCTTCCAGTCAATTTTATCATTGATAGAGCTGACTTTGGCACAATTCCCCTGAAAAAAATCAATTAAAAAGTTCATTCAAGATGTTGTGGGGGTTTTATTTTTGTTTGTTTTGGGGTTTTTTGGGGGGGGGGGTTTGAATGTAGTGCATTTTTTCTCTGACCTGCACCAAGTAGCGGTAGTGCTTGCAGTTTCTCTCTAGACCGAGCCAGCGAAGCAGATCTTCTTCTCCTCCTTCCACCAGCTGGTAGAATATATGGAAGTTTCTTTCTCCATGATTCTGGTGGACCACGCGGGACTTCTCCAGCAGGTAACTGAGGATGTGACCCCCAACTGCACCACCCTAAGGGAAAAAAGGTAATCTTTAACCTCTAGTAAATGCCTAAGGTGAAAAGTCATTGCAGTTGCATTGCAACGTGATTTAGATTTTCCAGTCTACCTGGTGGTCAAACTGGATGTCCATGTATTTTCCAAAGCGGCTGGAATTGTCATTCTTTAAGGTTTTGGCATTTCCAAAAGCCTGAAAATTTAAAACAAGACAGGCAAGAAAATGTGTTTTAAAAAAACTGCACAGGATCTTGCACAACAGAAGCTTTAGCACGCACATCCAGGACACTGACCTCAAGCACTGGATTGGAAAGAAGCAGTCTGTCACGGACATTGTTGAGGACTTTGGTACTTGGACAGCTGACAGCATAGAACTGAAGGATCTTCTTTGAGGCCTCTGTTTTTCCGGCCCCACTCTCCCCTGAGATGAGGATGAAGTGGTTGTTGAACTCAGACATCATTGTGCGGAAGGCATTGTCTGCCAGAGCATAACTGAAAGCACAGCGATAGGTCAGAGGCCAACAAAATCACATTTTTTTTCTTTATTAGATGAGGCAGTCCATCAAGTCAAAGAGCTCTTTGAAGCTGGGCTCTGATGCTTTTGTGAATGTCAGCATAACAGTCATATTGCTAGCATGGTATTCTAGCAGTTACATGTTAACAGTGCTCAAGATTTCATTTACCCATACTTGCATTTACTAATCACCCCAAAATGCAATAACTGAGGCTGATTAGTCATACTGTGTCTTACAGTAATGTATTACAATAATCCAGTCCGGTCTTTTGGGGAACATTAATGCCCATTCAGTAATTGTCAAGATGGTTAAAGTCTATTAACCAAATGTCAA
This sequence comes from Hemichromis elongatus, assembly GCA_015108515.1. Classification (NCBI taxonomy): domain Eukaryota; kingdom Metazoa; phylum Chordata; class Actinopteri; order Cichliformes; family Cichlidae; genus Hemichromis; species Hemichromis elongatus. The sequence goes on along the minus strand of VUQR01014015.1, from coordinate 2,024 downwards.
CGTTGTGGGATCTACAGGTAGGTCAGGGGATTTGCAAAGACAGTAGGATTCATTCATTTGCTAGGAATCATGAATCCATCTGTTCTTTGATTTGTTGGGATATTTCAGTCTGGAATAAAGGCCACATAAACATCATCATTAAGAAACTGAATATTCATGTAAAGCTTTAGAACAAAATTAAAGACGTTTATAGCCTGGAACAAAAAAATGGTTTTGGTTTTGCTCTTGTGGCCAGAAAGAAGAAGGTCTGGACTCTGTTTATACTGCTACTAGCATTAGCCAGACCTAAACAAGTGGCTATGGATGGATGGATGGATGGACAGACGGACGGATGGACGGATGGATGGATTGATGTTAGCACAAGAGACTATAGCCTCTAGCTGTTGCCCTCAGCTAAATGGAGCCACTTTACTGAACCTTAGCTGTGTTTTTGTTTTGTGATACCTTTTGGAACATTTTGAATACGCAGTATCAGAGTGTATGCGTCCAAACTGTAACTATGTCGTAAATGAATGGATGGATTGCAGTTTGAAATGTCTGTGCCCCTTTTTTGTGTTGAATGAAACAATATCAGCTTACAATCCAGTCTACAGAAGAACCTTGCTAACCAAGCTAGGTAGTGTTAGCTGATGCCTTAAACACCACCCTGTTCTCTAAACATGGTCAAGTCTGTCAATTTGTCAAAGGCCAAAATCTAAAGCTTCAAATGCTAATCCACAAACCACTGATGTCACAGTGGCTAAGTACATCTTTTATTTACAGTCTATACAAATGACATTCCAGAAACAACTCTTACATGTGAGGCGGCAGCTCAAAGAAGTTGACTCCCATGTAGATATCCATTTGCTTCTTACTGTAGACATCTAACTCTTTATATGGGTTGACTGAGACCAGGAGAGTCCCAATGTAGGTCTGTGGAGAAAGACAAGGAAAATAACTTATGGTCTGCAACTCTTGCTTTTGATGATACTGATTGTTTTTCTTGAACATTACGTGACATTATCAGAAGGTTCCCAGCAATGTGCTGTCAATGTAGCTTACCACTGATAAGTAATTTTCTTCCTTAGCAAAAGAAATAAGTTTAGTTAATCACTTGTCATGACCCGGTGAATAGCACTGACCTTTAAAGTGCTCACTCTGCAAATGAAAAGAACCAGAACTGCTGATTCAGCAACATGCAGAGCCCCATTCAGCAGAAGACAACGCAGCATTAGGACATTGTGGGGTTGAAGGTTGAGGGCATGATGTTTAATTAGAGTAAGATAAAGAGAAAGTCTAACTAAAATGACACCACACAGGGAAGACTCACGTAAATTAGATTCTCGTGGAACCGTTTCCTCAGGTTGTCCAGGAAGGCAGTCTCACTCGTATAGGTGTCCAGGAGAACAAAATCCTGGATGCCAACGCGATCCCGGGCTGTCAGGGAGGCCTCCATGTTTCTCAGGATACGGTTACACCGCTCCTCCAGGCTCTAGGCCAAAGAAGGAACACATCAGTGAAATTAGAAACAAAAGGGGTATCGTGCTTATTTTAGTTTATTTTAATCTGAGCAAATGCACCAATACCAGTATTATTAAACTATTCTTTTTTTCTTTTTTTTTTAAAGTTAAAGTTAAAGTCAACTTTATTGTCAATTCTACCACATGTACAGGACATACAGAGAATTGAAATTGCGTTACTCTCAGACCCATGGTGCATACAGTAACATTAAATACAAACAGTAACATTACAACTAAGTATAGTATATACAATTTAAAACACGTAAAACACAATATACAAGTAAGGAGCACATGGTGGAGAGTGCAAACCACGTAAACAATGTAGTACAACAGAGCTTGTAAGGTGTAAAAGTGACAGGACAGTCTTTGTACCTGACTATGAGTGGTGTGAGGTAGTTGGCAGACCAATGCTGCACAAAGTGACTGATGCAGGTCAGTTTGTATGTGTGTGAGTGTTTGTGTGTTAGAGTTCAGAAAATTTGTGGGGCAGAAGAGGGGGGTGAGGGGAGTGGGGGCAGAGCCGGG
>VUQR01014010.1:82340-105471 GCA_015108515.1 Hemichromis elongatus | reverse complement strand
GCCTGAAGCTCGGTCCTCTCTGGCACAGCTGGCTGCCGGCAGAGCCCGCAGGCACGCCACTGCAGCCCCCTCTGACCACCGCTCCATAGGGTGCAGGGTGACCCTTCATCTGGGGCTCTCCTCAGCTCTTCCCAGGAGGGTGGCACAATTGAACCTCTGGTGGTGCTCTTTGGGATCTCGTACTCTGGGAGCTCTGGATGTCTGGGGCCTAGGTCTCCCCCATGCCTGCTTCATGCCCCGAGGGACGGGGCTATGGCTCCCCACACTCCCTAGCACATCGTTACATGGAGAAACCTTTTGAATACAAGCGCGCGGATCCACACAGGTGTGTACACACGGGTGTTCACAGACACAAATCACACCTTTCTTGGCTGCTACTTCAAAGCACATTGTGTACAGCCTATCTTAGGTGTTGCACAATAATATTTAATTTTTACTATCTAATATATAATGTTACCAGTCTATTGTAAAAAAGGTTGTTTATATTATGTTGCTTTTTCTTGTTTGTTTTCTCTTCTTTTTTTTTCTCTCTCTCTCAACAAGTGATCCAGGGATTTTTTTCCCTCTCTCCTCCTTTTCTTACTATCTTATCCCCCCTCTGCTCTTCTTTCTCTCTTTCTTTCTCCCTGTCCTATCCCTCAGTCATGTCTGTCCCGCCTGTAATAACTGAAAATAAAATAAAACAAATACATATTTATAATAAAGGTCAATCAAATGGATCAATATGGTGAGCCCATGATGATCCATTTGGTAAAGTAAAACCTCCAGGCATCTTTTTTTTGGCCTTCAGACAGCAATTCTGATGGTTAAAGAGCAAAACGGGACAGGCAAAAAAAAAAAAAAAGATTTGCTAGTCAACCTAACAAGTGTGTTTTTTGGACTACGGTGGGCATTTAAACTCCAAACAGAAAGGCCTCAGAGCAGCCAGAGGTTTGAATCCAGAACACGGAGATTACAAAGTCCTTTTTTTTCTGCCAATTCCTCTTTGAATCCTATTAAAAATTAGCTGTTATCAGTACTGACACAAAACATATACACTTGTGGGCTGGTGTTCCTAGCGTAGTAGCTGCCCAGCAGAGATCAAAGTAAACAGCCAATAGGGGGGAAAAGGGATTCAATTGACTGCACCTGAGGGGGCACTAAAACATCTGCTTTCAACATTTGTATAGTTTCTGTCATGGACGTGCATGTGTACACACCCAGGGGCATGCATGTTGCTAGCAAATGATCCTCTTTTATAGTGATAATGTATAAACCCTTGCGTTGTTACTCACTGTTTGGTTAGAATTTGGCACAAAAGGAGAAGGTTTTGGTTCTAATGCACTAACGCTAACCAAGTGCATTTAAATGCAGCACCAGGGGTTCTTCACAAATGTCCATATGTGATGCTAGGAGCGACACACTCTCATCATTAGTGCCTCTTTAAGCTTCATAAAGGCTTCAACTTAATCATGAGCCATATTTGATAGAGCACTTTGGACCCGTGATTTTTTCGATGACACCTATTTTCTATGGGGACTGATGACAAAGGAGACTTTTTCCAGCAGGAATAAAGAGACATGTTAACGTAATGCAGGATATAGTCAAACAAATAAGCACCAGAACATGTATTAAGATTAATATGTGGGAAAAAGTTATTGGAAAATAATCAAAGCGCCACAATCTGATTCAGAATCAGGACACGATCTAAGCAATTTTGCTGTCTCCACCTTGGTGTTTTGATAGATGGGTAGAGCTGACTGAGAAACTCAAGGATACTGCAGTCTCATGAGGTGCAGCCTCATTCATCTCAAAATAGGCTGCAGGTGCTGCAAGCTTGTTCTTCTTTTTGACACTAATGTGCACCATAATTAAAAAAAAAAGAACATTTTCAGTAAGGCTCGAAGCCTAGTTCCTTTTTATGCAACCAGAGTTTCCCCCCCCCCTGCTGACCATAAAGAAGAATGCAAATTTAAAGTACTTAAGTGCTAACTTCTCTAGCCATCTTTTTATATACAGTCTATGTCCAGTCCACACTGATAAGTCCATGTCTGTGGTAAATTGCCTGTTCTACAGAATGAATTAATAAAACACTGATCGCCAAGAACCCTTGCAAAGCATTATTTAATGTCTCTGAACCAAGTATGTAACTGCATGTATGATAAACATACTACACATGCACACTGCTTCCTCTTTTTTTATTCATGTGCAGAAAAATGCGTACGTCTGGTTCTAATCCACATGTGAATATATGAATATCAGCATGTGTAAACGTCCATGAGTGTGTTTATGCATGTTTATGTTCTTCACATGATATGAAAGGAACAGACATTCCTTAACGCTTTATGAGTTTCTCTTTCTATAACTGCACAAAAAGAAACTGTTATCACAACATAAAGAGGCGTACATGATTTGCTGTATTGTACATGTAAATAACAACTTTTGAAATTGTTTTACGAATTAGGCCTCAATGTGAGAAAATAGGACAGAACAAAAAATGTTAGGGAGTTGCGGTGTTTTGTTTCTCTGATCTGTGAGTAGCTGTGCTGAGACTTCATCACTGCCTAACTACTACATGTTTTGGTTGATGGTTTTAGCAGGTTACCCCAGAATGATAGACAGTCTGGGGTCAGAGTTCAGAGAGAGTATGCAAATCATCATTTGTTTCATTCCCAATTTCCTTTTTTTTTTGCACATTTTTTACATGTTTTGGATCATTTAACAAAAGAAGAGAAACAAAGTCAAAGTCACAATCTGTCAATCTGGAAAAGGTCACAAAGCCATTTCTAACACTTTGGGAAGGTCCTGAGTTTGACTCCACCATCTAACTGGGCCTTGTCTGTGTAGAGAAAGACTCCCCATGTTTTCTTGGGTTCTTTCCGGGTACTCCAGCTTCCTCCCACAGTGCAGAGACATGTAAATATTGAGGTTAGGTTAACTGGTGATTCTAAATGGTCCATGTCCGTGTGAATGTGAGTATGAATGTTTGTCTGTCTCTCTGTGTCAGCCCTGTGTCAGATTGTCAACCTGTCCAGGGTGTACCCTGCTGTACCTGCCCCGCCCAGTGGTAGCTGGGATAGGCCTGCACCCTTGACCAGATCAATCTACTGAAATGCTCCCATTGTTGAAGTTGTGCAAAGTACGAAAAAGGATGTAATCCACCAACTTGGATGCATATTCATGGGCTAAGTGTGCTCCAAGCTAGCTTAGCACTGATTGTCTAGTGATTGCAACAAATGTACCTACTAAGTTATCTGATAATAACGTGCTTTATTCAGATGGTTAACTCGTAAAGGCAAAGCCCAAAGCTGGCTGTAGGTGTGTTCAGCTGTACAAATCCAGCAGTGTTCTGGCCTCTCTGCCATAACCACAACACAGCACCAGACCCCGAATATTGAAGTACTGTGCTGAAAGTATTACTCTGTTTGGCTCTTCAAGCTTTTTTGAAAATATCTCTTTAAACTTCATATGACAAAACCTGGTGTTGATAGTGTAAATCTGCATATTTTATTGAAAACTAGAATTGTTACCTTAATCTTCACTTGGTGTCTTGATGTCTGTAACAACAGCGTAAGGGAACTAAGTGGAAAAAAACTGTACACTGACCACAGTCCCCCGGTCGTTAGTCTTTTGATTCTTGTCACTGTTGCCTCTCTTTCCTCGCATGTAAACTTTGTTGCTTTTTTTAAAAAGGACTGTTTGCTCTCAGACCGTGATATGACACCAAAACCAAAGAACAGTGTGTACATATCACTGAAACACCAAGAGTCCTGACAAAGTATTTAAGATTGTGCTGTTCAGGCATAAATAAATGAACATGACTCAGGAAAACACGTCTTCATCTTTTAACTTCTTTATTTCAAATGCATGACTTCATTGCATTCATGTGGACTGGCATATTTTCATACTGAATGACATAAAATACAATAACTGTCAAACTGTGTACGTGAAAAGCTTTTGTTGATGCAAATGTTGCTGAAAATAATGAAGAGCTAAACCCAGAGCGCTGTGTGAGGGCAGCATTCAGCTGCAGAGGATTCAATGTAGATCACTTCAAATTAACATTGCTCAAGTCGTTACGTGTGATAGACTTGGAACCTGAGCCTACACTAAGCTGCAAACAGCATTGTGGGCTACAGATGAAATACAGAACTATTGCAGGCAAACTGCTTCTGCGCAACAGTGAGGAAACAGGAAGCATTAAACCTAGGCAAAAATAAATGTTCTATCCTCTACGTTCACTGAAGTTAGTAAATCATTTTTTAAAATAATATAAAAAATATAATTAAAATAATAATACAAATAATATAAATAAATAGGAAAATAATGTCAAAATTAATAATGTAATATCTCAAACACATTAAAAAGTTCAATATAAAATAAAATAAAAATATATTTTTATATTTTTATAATTAAATAAAAAAAAAAATAACAGCACATTTGAACAACAGAAGCTGATAGAGAAAGGCACGTTTACGTTCAGGTCTCTACGAGAACCATAGTTTTAAACTATGTAAAAAGCTGAAATTTGGGTTGTATTGTATTAACTCATCATTTTGCAAGGTAAAAATCACAGTGATTTACTGGATAATACAATGTGTTCAGAATTTGATTAAATTAATAATAATTCCTCCCACTCTCCCCCTACATAATCTGTCTTTATAGGTTATGCATATCTTCTTGATGCATGCTCAAGCTTCCAGATAAGTAAATCCCAAAAGGTTGATTCTTTTCATCTGGACATATGTTTTCAATGGGAGAAACATTTCGTTACTCATCCAAGTGACTTCTTCAGTCTTCAGTCTGATTTCTTCAGTCATATCGGTATTGGAATCGGCATTACTCCTCCTATACTTTGGCATCGATACCAAACTTTGTAGTATCGCACAGCACTAGCGATGAGTGAATAGATGAACTGGTCCTTAAATACGCAGGTAGAGGATGAGGTGATCAAAGACAGGCTTGAGCCAAGCCGGGAGAGAGTTAAGCTTCCTGACAGCCTGATGGATGAAGCTGTCCTTCAGTCTGCTGGTCCTGGCCTGGAGGACCCAACAGGTGAGGTTGGGTCCTCGTGGGCAAGGTAAACCTGCGCTTCACTGAGACACTGACACTGGAGAGGGGGTGATGGTACTCTTTAAAGGTACAGCAACGTTTTTTATAACTGAAGTGTTGAAACAATCAAAAATATAAATAAAGAAGAACAATCTGTACCTAGATCCTTTTTTCCCCACTTCAAATGTTAAAGTCTAACTTGAATATGCCTATAGGCACTGTGGCTGAAAAGTTTTATCTTTCTTCCCTCGCAGTCTTTTCCCCATGTCACCACTTTGTCATGGCTATTAGGTTGTGGCTAAAGTGGAAGTACACAGTGTACAGAGAGGCAGTGCAACCATTAGACACAGAGCTTTGGAGAGATTAGGATGCACACAGTACACCACCACCACAGGCAGTCTGTGTACCAAAACGAGGATTAAAGCTTTGGCAATGTTGAGGCAGCACCAAAGAATAACCCTTAAACATGCAAAAAAAACCCCCATCTACCAGAGAATTATTAAGAAAATTTATACACCAAATGTGTTTTTCATCTTATGTGGCACCGATGAGAATGAATTGCTGATATTTCCTGAGAAGAAATGGGCCATATTTCTTTTTCATTGCAATATTTCACAGTGAAAAGTCTGTAATCTTCCATTTCTGAATAAAAGCGGCTTGAGTTATTTATGATTCATTTTGTAGAGTGCATTCTGTCACTGCAGTTCAAATTATAGGGGTGCATTTGGGTGATTGTGTGTGGGTTTGACTGAGAGGCCATGCACGGTTGCAATTTGTTGTGCTGGCAGGACCATAAACAATCAGATTTCTGTTTACCAAGGCTTTCTTTGCCTCTTTGTTACACAGTCAGTGTTGATTTATTAGTCAAGTTAAGAGGTTTTTCCCTTTCTTTAATGTTGACACATTAAAAGACTTCCCTAATCAAATGTCAGACCTCAAAGGAATAGTTAATCATTTTAGGAAATAGAGTTTATTTAATTTCTTGCAGTGTGTTACTCAGCAGTTTATTGTTTGCACAGTAGGTATGAAACAGAAAGCAGATTAGGAGAACTTATTACAGTGTCTGTAAAAACACTCCTGCCATCGTAGTAATACATGCTCACAAAAACACACTGATGTTTGACAGATACCACAAACCAGCTTCAGGAGCAAGGTGCGACTGGGCCGCACACCCACGGGGCACTTGATCTTTTCCACCTTGTTGGTAATGGGTCAGACCTCCTTTTGCCTTCACAACTTCTTTAATTCGTCATGGCAGAGATTCGAAAAGAAGCTGAAAAAGGCTGGCATGACAGCATCGCACAGTTACTGCAGATATGTCAGCTGCACATTCATGACGTGAATCTCCTGTTCTACCACATCTTAAAGATGCTCTATTTGACTGAGGCCTGTTGACGGTGGAAGTCATTTGAGTACTGTGATCTCATCGTCATGTCCAAAAAAACTATTTGAAATGATGGCTTTTGAGTAATGGTGAGTTATCCTGCAGGAAGCAGTCATCAGAAGATGAGTACACTGTGGTCTGAAAGCCAAGGACATGATCAGTAATTCTCAGATAGGGTCTGGTGGTCAAATTCTGATGCATCCATCTAAATGTCACAGAAGGAATCGAGCCAGGCAAGAGGCACCCGGTGTGGTCTTCTGCTGCTGCAGCCCATCTGCTGAGATGTTCTTCTGCATACTTTGGTGTTAATGAGTGATTATTTGAGTTACTGCTGCCTTCCTATCAGCTCAAAGCTATCTGGCCATTCTCCTCTGACCTCAGAAGTCAACAAGGCATTTCCGAGAACTGACGCTCACTGAATTGTTTTTCTCTTTCTCACACTCTTCTCTGTAAAACTCTGCATATGTTTGTGTGGGGAAACTCCCAGTCAGATCAGCAGTTTTAGAAACACTCAGGCCAGCCTGTCTGGCACCAACAACCATGACATGTTCAAAGTCACTGAAATCACCTTTCTTTCTAGTTCTGATGCTCGCTAATCTTGACCATGTCTACATGCTTCAGTGCATTGATTTGTTGGCTAATTAAATAAACTTTAAAAGGCACCAACACCATAGACATGGGCCAGAGTTGAAACAGAGTGAATTAACACGGCAGGCACCTGGTTGTTTATAAAGGACCCTGGAAATGTACTGGACGTGAACAAGATCTCAGTGCTACTGGGGCATCTTGTGGGTTTGAACCACAGTCAATGTTGTGAAGGTAAACCGACCTAAGAAGTGTCACATGTTTTATTTTATCGCATCATCTTAAACAACTTTTGAAAATAGTATCAAGGAAATTGAGGAGAACCTTTGCAACTCCTTTCTCCATCAGTAGGTTAAAAACATAAGCCACTTTGATTAAGATCAGTTTTCTTAGAAACATCAGGGTAGGATTAACCATTTGAGGAATTCCACGTCCATGATTGGCATATCCTTTGGAAATTCAGGGAAAGCAACGCCCGCTCTGACTCTATGCTTCCAGTTAGCCATCCGCATCTGACTTTCAGATGCAGTTTCATCTAACTGCATCTGCACGTAATTTAAGCCACTTAAACTGATGTAATCAGGTTTTGACTTTTGTGTTGCCTAGGCAAGACTGATCGAGAGCCCTGAGTATAAAACGATTACATGAAGAGGTCTACATTTGTCCGCATACACGTTGCTATCATGCTTGTGCATGTTTTTTGTTCCAAGAATGCATATAAATGCGTTTTGTGAGTCTGTAGTCGCAGCACAGGAGAACAGGCCATGCTGGTACAGATAAGAAGGTGGCAGGCATCTGGCAGGGTTCACGGGCCTGGACACAGGAACACTTCTCCTGGAGAAAACCACATCTTTGCAAGCACTGAGAAACCAATTATGCTTCACTTTCTTTTTCTTCCTCTCTATTTCTTGTTGGAAAGTGAGTGTTTGAAGAGTAAATATGTGCAAAGGCGTCACCTTCATGAAGTGCTTACTGGTTACACAGAGCTAGAAAATTGTTTTAGGCCATTTCTAATTGGGAGAAACCAAACAGAAGAGGAGCAAAACCGGGACGTTTGCTCTGCTGCAGTGGTCAGGTGCCTGTGAACATGGCTGGTTTCCTGCACACACACACACAGACTATTTGACCCCAGTGTTAGCTCAAGTGTTAGCGGTAAGACTGCGGCGGATATCCCTCTGTTGACTCTGAGTGATGTAAGCTTGAGATGAGCCCTGCAGATTAAGAGTGAAGACAAACAAAAGGTCCTGCCAAGATGAGCCGCAGTGTATACAGATTAATTTAACAATACAGCCACACGAGCACTGCCGTAAACCATTTGCATAACTCCTTTTAATGTGTTTTGGAAAATTTCCTCGCTTTGCTTTGAGAATATACCCCCACGTGGAAACTTATACTTAGGTGGTCCATTCCAGCCGACATCAGCTGTTTACCTAGCCCGCCTGAGGATCATAGAGGGGAAGCAGGCAAAGAGCGCAGTGTTATCTTTGACAGCCATGCAAATGCTCATATAGACTGGATCTTACACACACACACACACACACAAATTCATAGACATTGATGAACCTTCGCAGTCCTCTCGAAGACCGATAACAAGGTTAAGATTGAGATCTTTGTGAACGAAATACCAGTGGAGGATTTCGCCCTGGGTCAGCGGCTCTCAAACAGATGGAACAAACCCGTGAGAACCTCTTGGCAGCCACCATGTTTTTGATAACCTAGTATAGTTAGCTATTTGAGAAATTGCAGTTCCTTGAATGTCGCTTGTGCACTGGCTTCATTTATCACTGTGCTAGAAATACACAGAGCGTATTCAGTGTTTACTTCTAAAGAATCAAACTTTGACCCCGATCATCTTGCTCGTATAAAAAGAGTCTCTGCTCATCAGAACCTGCCATTCAAAATTTAGACTCCATCAAGACGCACATCGTCAGGTCTATCAACCTGTTCATATTTTCCATCAGGAGAGACTAAATTTAAATTTTGACAGCATCCGCTCTCATCATACTTCTTTGACATCACAGATCACTCGAATCCTCTCTGGAACATTTTGTTTCTTCTGCATTTCCAAACATGGAACTCCTCCCCCCTTCCTCCTTTTTTTTTTTCAACCTCCATCCCTCACCCCCGTCACTCTTACCTGTCGGCCAACACTCAGTGCTGCTCTGGGCTCTCTGTGGGGGTTTAGCATGTGTTAACATGACAGATTGAGCCCCAGTTGGAACCTTAATTGCATCATTTCATGGATGCGAGTCAGTGCTGTGGTCCGGGAGAGTAAACAAGCTCCGAATCCAGGAGCTGAAAGAGAGGAAGGAGGAGGAGGAAAGGGGGTGGCGGAGTGAAGGAATGAAGAAAGGATGGAGATGGGGATGAAGTGGATAAATACAAGTGCTGAGGAAGTGCTTGAGAATGGGAAATTTGAGTTAAACTGGGGGAAACACATGAGAGCAGAGGTATAAAGAAGTGCAGGGTTGAGAGCAGTGAAAAAAATCTCTAAGATAATAATAATTTAAAAAAAAAGACAAAATCAACAGCTGATATCCACCCAAACCTCCTCCAAGGTGGTCGGCGCGTGTGGTTTGTTTTGTTATGTGATGAATGGAGAGCTTAGTGAAGGAGGAGGGAAGGCGCAGCAGCAGCCTGGTTGGAAAGCGTGTCCTCATTAGTAAGAGATCGGGGGACAGAGGGAGGTAAGATTTCAGCAGTAGTTCTCAGTGAGGCCGCCAGGAGTAAACACATGAGGTCAAGGAATACACTACAATTTGCGCTATGACAAAACCCGATACACAACTGGAAAACTTTGATTAACACATGCAGTTGCAGACATAAAAGCTCAGAAGCAACCTTCACACTCTCCACATCCAAAATGATCACATAAATCAATACGTTTAAGCTTATTAATCTATCTTAGACCATAAGAAACCTTTTTTTTTCTTTGATTTTCTGTGTGAATGTAGAAGAAACATCACTGTTGCTCCCAAGCTCCTTCCTTGACAAGATTCACATGTTAACCCATCACCACAAATTCAGCTAAATGTACAAACACACTCTAAATTTAACTGTGATTTTTGTGGTATTGTGGTGAGGACAGTGAAATCACATAGGAAGACAGGGCTGCAGGGAAAGTCAGACAAGATTTGAAGGGATGTCACAATCCTAATGAACATCAGGAGATGTTTTCAGAAAGTTGACATGTGAGGTCACGGGCGGTGCCTTGAAAACACAGTCGTCTGAGTTGTCATTTGAAATAACACGGTATACGGAAAGCAAGTGCCCGACAAGGAAAAACCCTCGAGACGTCTCATTTTTCTGGGGAATAGTTAAAGGAAACATCACCCAGGGTGGTCTATTCAAAATGGATCTACCGGCTTTATTTAAAGCGGCAAATCGTACATGTGCAGCATATTCCTCATGCTACACTCGAAACTACGAAACAACTGTTGAGAAATCAGTCCTTCTCCTGTTTTAAACAGACTCAAATTATATAAAAGGAAATCATATATACTTTATCCACTGCAAAGAAAATGGCCACTTGTTCCTAAACTTGCACACTTCTGCTGTAGTTTTTGTTATAAAGCTGAAGTCTACAGCCTGATTTGGACTTTTTTAGTTCCCACGATTCAACCACTTCTTTCTACATTCCCTTACGTTCCGATAATTTCAACAACTTTCCTTCAGGAATTTGTTGACATTTGCGAATGCTTATATAGATGCTAATGTTATTAAGTTTATACCGAGGGGATGATTGTTATTCTCTCATTGATAAATTCAAAAGCTGTGTTGAAACAGTAGCTGGAAATGCAGAGAAGGAATCCACTGTATTGAACAGGCCAACCGCAATAGTTGCGGGCTGTATTGACCCAACATGTAGCTACATTTCTAGTATTTCACTTATGTGGGAAATGTATTTTTTAACCCCTACGCTATAACCTTCCAAGTAACCAGACACGCACCTCCAGAGAAATGTAAGTACATGTTGGGTTTTCACAGCCCACAATGACTTGATTGGTATAGAAAGTTGCAGCTTAGTGTTATTAGGTTGGATTTCCTGCTGAAGCATAAATTGGGTATACGGGACCAAAACCTTTTTTACTGTCTATCTTCACTAAGACCCCTTTCTTCATTTGTTGTGCTCTGACATTTGCACATAGAAAGAATACGTTTTCAAATAATGTTTTCAATTTTTTTACAAGGGGCAATTCAGCTGTCATAGGGGGAGAGGTGGTGTAGGTCGCCAGTCTAATAAAGGGTTAACGCCTGGGCAACACAGGGCTGGAGACTAGTAGGTGACAGTCCTGGCAACCACCGGTTGCTAAGGAAAAATGAATACTCTCCAACAGGTTGGCAAGTGATTCCCGAAGTTTGCTGGAAATCACTATAGAAGTGATTGCTAAAGCTCCAGTCATGCAACTGTCAGTGACACCCGGGTCCCCATCGGTCGCTGGGGGAAAAAAAGCATTCCCCAGCAGGTTCTTGAGTGGCTGTGAGAGGATGCTTGCTGCTGCTAGGTGAAAATGATCTCAAATGATTTGACAGCCTTGCTGCGAAAAACCTCCTTGAGATTTCCTTGGTTGATGCAGTCGCCTGCAGTTTATACGGAAGACACCAACATGGCACTCACCAGTTTTTTATGGTAGCATGTTAGCATTTTAGGATATCACCAGTAATGACACTCAACAGTTTAACACATATAGTCTACATTACAGTGTTGTGATAAAGTATTTGCCCCTTTCCTGATTTCTTTTTTCCTTTTTTTTTTTGTATATTTGTCACACTTACATGTTTCAGATCATTATTTTTTTCAATTTTAATATTAGACAAAAATAGATCCAGACCATCAAACTACCACCACCATGCTCAAGTCTTGCTCCAATGTTCTTTTCATGAAATGCTGTGTTAGGTTTTTTGAAGGCGCAACGGGACTCAAGTCTTTCCAAAGTTTAGCTTTTCTCTTGTCAGTCCCATAAGCCCCAGGGTTCATCAAGATGTTTTTGGTAAATGTGAGACAAGTCTTTGTGTTAATTTTTTCCTTGGAACTCTCCCAGTCTCTTTTTTGTAGTTGAATCATGAACTCTGACACTAACTGAGACACAGGAGGCCTGCAGTTCTTTAATGTTGTTCTGGATTCTTCTGTGACCTCCTGGATGAGTTGCTGATGCGCTTTTGGAGTAATTTTCATAAGCTGGTCACTCCTGGAAATGTTCACTATCGCTCCATTTGTAGATAATGGCTCTCACTGTGGTTCATAGCCTTATAAACAGCTTTGTAACCCTTTCCAGATCGATAGTTGTATTTGATGTTGTTTTTCAGAGGTTTTTTAGTTTCGTGGCATGATGTTGATTTTTGAGCTGTTTTAGCCTGCTTCACTTTATTAGACAGGTTCTCTTCACTGGCGTCGGGTGTGGCTAGAGAAACTGAACTCAACTTTCCAAAAATGTGGCTAATCCCAGTTACTTAATAGTTTACACACAGGGGTCTGATAGCTCTGATGGCTCACCAGAACCATCAAAATAAAATTATTAGCCGCTATGAAAAAGTAGCATAAAAAATAACTGTGTTTTAATTAACTAGCTAACTAAACGATGCGTAATGCCTGTGCTGAGGCTTCCACACCGTACAGGAGAACTAGGTCTACATGCTCCAGATTTTTTAGGCAACAGACTCTTGCACCTTAATAGCAACACATACACCCTAGACACAAACACACTCACACACACACTGGCAACCTGAACAGGAACTGTCACAGTAGATTTATTAGTACAACAGTTTAATCATTCTCATCTGTTAATTTCTTGCACAGTAAGTCTAATTTACTCCTTGTGCGCATCTATTAATTATTTATAGAGGTATTAATTATCATTTGCAGTCCCGAGAGTAACTGGTGACTTACTACAGAATAGAACCACAAGTAGATAGAGCGTAACGAATTATTTGCTTTGTTCTGGCTGAGGAAAAAAGGAATGACGTGTCTCCTTTTAATCATGGGGCTATTGTTCTGCTGCTCCGTGGATCTCCTTCTGTTACCCTATAAGTATTGCTTGTGCTGACTCTTGCAGTCATGTATACAGTATTATAGCATGCACTTCCAGCCATCTCAGTCCTGCAAATATTTGGTATACAGGCTCCTCATGTTTATTCAAAGTACTGGGTTACACTGTTTGGGAAAGATAGCCAGACAAGGGCCCGCTGGGAAGGAAAAAGAAAACTATTCCAAATGAAAAGAAATGATTCGTGCCACTGATAGTGTATAAACTAAAATATATGTTGGACCTCGCAGCACTATTGGACAGTTCCACTTTATGCAATTTTGATTGGATCTGAACATTGCATAGACAACTTAGTATCGCATTACTCTAAATATGGCAGTGCGCACACTTTGGTGTGTGTGTGAGAGTGAGTGAGACCAGAGTGAGGTGGGTGGTCTCCGCTCACTTATCATTACACAACACAAAAGCCTCATTGGTATTTTGAGAGGAAAATTAATATTGCCATCAGCAGTGGCTCTTGCGTGTGTGCCTCCATGCTCGGACCTGTTTGTGTACTTCCGAAAAACGGAGCGGAGAATTTCCACTTCAGATGAAGAATTTTCCCAGCCTGAACTTTGAGCGATGGCATGACGCTGCATGATGACATCGCAGCCATCACTGGGCTTGCTCCTCACTGACAGCTCTGAAGGCAGCTTTTCCATTTGAAGCGGGAATGAAGGGAAAATCCGCGGTTTGTAGGCGCGCTGTCTCCGGTTTAACTTAAAATATTTTCTCAGCATCCTCTTCTTTACTCTTCTTACCTGGCTGGAGGAAAAACCGACAGTGGAAATGTTGCAGCTGAGTTACCAGAAACTCACAAAATGCGGCCAAAGGATGTGTTTTTTTCTTTGATTACATCCCGTTCTGACAGATTTATCCAAAATCTTCGCTAATGCTTCATTTTATGAAAGGCCTGCATTTAGTAACTATACTGAGGAAATAGACACAGACAGGAAACATGCTGAAGGCGAGACAGGAAATATGTTAACTTTCCAATAAGTTCCAAGAAGTGTTCAGCAATTTAGCATAAAATTTGTTGGAAATTACAGGAGAAAGTGACATGAAAGGAAATACAAATATAAAGTTCAATGCCTCAAGACTTAAAAAAACAAAAAACCTGGTTTTAATTTGGGCTTTTTCCCCTTTCAAGGTCGTGTCCTCTTGTACATCTGGATAGCTTCCAGTGCTCCTGCTATTTTTAGATCGCTCTGTGGTTCTTGCACTTGTGGCTCAATCATCACTGTCTGTGAACTGACCTGACGTTCATGTCAATGATCTTTACTGGTGATGGGAGCTGGTTCTTTGGCTTCAACTCAGAGTCAAAACAGTTCTCATTGGAAGATCACACAGCGGCCATGCTAACGTCTGTGCCTCAGGTCAGGAGTGCAACATTTGACACCCATGGGGTCATGCACCTCGTAGCATCAGACTTTCAGTGTGGTATTCATGCTGTGAGTTACTGCGTGAAATATATGTCCCTAATTACTAAACTGAGGTCATGCTTTTTGCCATTATGTGCCAGCTTACGACGCTTTGAAAAGGAGTTGTTTAGCTAAGCTCTGTGCTTTTACCCAAAATGATGCCATGTTCTATTTACCTCATCTGACATCTTTTCCTAGATGAGCATGTTCCAGTAATAGAGTCAGAAAAGCAAGAAAAACAGCATTAGTTTTGCTTCTTAGCGAGGTAGAGCATGTGTCTTTATGTTTGTAGCCACCATCTTGGATTGCTAAGTGAGGGTTGGTGGGACTGCTTCGACTTTTTGAGCTGAAATCTGGACTCGAGCATTCCAGATGAAAACAGTTCAGTCTTGGAAAGGGAAATGTTAACTTCCGACTTCAAATGAAACTCAAAAGCAACAATATGTCCATATGTTGTTGTGTACAGGAACATAAAGCTGACCTGCATGAAAAAATATGGAGGGATTGCCCTAGCTGTGATTGAAAAGCGACGTAATCACATGCTACTGTGAAAGGATGATTTTGTGACC
Source organism: Hemichromis elongatus (assembly GCA_015108515.1). Lineage (NCBI taxonomy): Eukaryota > Metazoa > Chordata > Actinopteri > Cichliformes > Cichlidae > Hemichromis > Hemichromis elongatus. The sequence continues at coordinate 90,458 of VUQR01014010.1, read as the reverse complement.
TGTTGGAGTGCTACCAAATTAGGATTCCTCCATCAGCTGAAGTCATCCAAATGACTGTGGTGAACGGATGTAGATAATTAATGGATTGTTATGTCATTTTACTTCAATCGTCAATTGAATAAACCATGCCCTTAACTCAGTTATCCAGCTGAATGAGTTATTATAAATCATCACACTTAACTCACTTGTTATGTGGAACAAACTATCCACACAGGCCATTAATACTTTATACCCTTTTTAATGCTTTGAGTTTGAGTTTAACATGGGAGCCTTTGGGGACTGACTCCCTTTATCACCCAGCCTGAACAGGCACCCACAGGAGGCGTAGTCTCCGTTATTGCTGCGTTGGCTTCATTTTTCATCTGTCAAGTTGGTACTTGGTCGCTAAGCTCTGACTGCCTAGAGAACCCTTTAATGGATATACAACTTCTTTATAAGTCATTCATTAATAGTTACATTAGTTATGTTTCTCCAAGTTGCTGAATTTTAACTGACATTTTCTTTCAGTCTGTTAAAAAATTTATATAATAGTTTGCGCCATGAAATGATTAGAAAACTTACATCAGAAAATAATTTTGGATACCCTTTCTATCAAAAAGACAGTAAACATCTTAAACAGGAGAGACAAATATTTCAGACATGCTATAAATTTTAATAGACATATTGATATTTCTGAAGAGAAACCAAGTTATCCCTACTTTTATTTACAATACAGGAATACAAAATTGTCACATACAGTACAATAGTAAAAACAACATTGAGAATTTAAATAATTATTTTATTTGTGTAACTACTTAAATAATGAAAATGGTTATTCTATTCACACCACGCCGTCTCAGCAGCTACAATGCAACTTTCACATTAAGTGCTAAAAAATTATAATTTTCCATTTTACAGCATGAATTCCTTTTTGATGTTTTAAGACCAGGTACAGTTGTTTTATTTCAGAAAACACAAGGAAAGTAGGAGATGAACAACAAGCACATCATTTGTGGCCACTTAATTTTAATTGACTAAACTTCAACTAAAAATCAAGTTGTTGAACCTTGATTTTCAAAATAAAAGCTGTGGCTAAGGAACAAGGATAAATATTTGCCTTAAAAACGGGTAAAACAACAGCTTGCGGTTCTGGGAAGACTGGCTTTTTGGAAAGTGAAGTGGCAAAAGGAAATTTATTAGGATGAGTTTCTGGTTTAAAAGAATGCATGTATATAACAAACACATCCTTAAAATGTCTTTCCTTACTCTAGAAGAGATGCTCAGAAGAGAATTTGAGCTGTCTTCCTCAGGTTAATGTCAGCCCTGCCTCTGGCCGTGAGCTCCTTCCACACTGACTTGGTGGCCCAACGGGATCTTTGATCATCTCACTACAGAAACACAATTCTGATGGTCTTGCTATGGGGGTGGGGTGGGTTTTAGATGAGCTTCACCAACTGCTCCAAATGACACTTTGCAGGCACAGACATGCGTTACATGTACTCTGGGCGAAAAAAGAAAACATCCTTGTGTGTCTTTTATAAAAGCTGCATGTGTATAAGTACAACATGAAATGACATGAACTGACGAGCTTAGTGTAAAATTGCTTTCTATAAACACCATATTCTCCCATATATTATTACGCTTAAAAAAATAAACCCTCCTCTATGATAACAATAGTAATGCTATAGTTTTTTTGTAGATTTTTTCTTGTATTGCTAAGTAGGTAAGCTCTATTGGAAATATACATCAGCGCGTTTCATCCCTTCCCTTTGTAGTTTTGACTTCAGCTTTCTGCTTCAGTGTGCGACGCAATGAAAGGAGTTTGTTAAACCATAACTGTGACAGTGTGCTGTGTGAACGTGTGGAGCTGAAACTACTCTCACTGCGCTTTTAATAAATGTTGAAATTCATTTTGAATAAAAAAGTGAATGAAAGGAAAACGATACAGTGCATGGGAGTCGAACACTCCGTTCAAATTGCATGAAACTGGCGCTGACAAAGTACAACGTTCTCAACTCGCTCATTCCTACCTCTCTGTACACTGATAGCAAATGAGTGATGCCAAACAAAGTATACGTTCTGTATACTGTAAATTGCTGTTTATGACAATGTACCCATAAACCGGACACAGCATAAATGAGTCAACACAGCCTTTCTCCTGTTGGTACTTTTGGAATAGTAAAGCAAAAAGCACTGCAGGCTCTATGAGACGTGTGCCTCGTGCTCACAGTCTGAGTACGTAGACATTTATTTCCTTGCTAGGTTTTCAACAGACCGTGAACACAAACTGCATCTTAAGCCACCCAATTCTGAATCCTTAAAGAACTCCTGAATAATCAACTGTCTCCACTGAAATGCCTCAAACTCCATTTTTCGTAAGGCAGCAGAAAAGTCTCGGGGTTTCAACGGTCCGCTCCGCCAGAGTTCCTGTTCCTGTGGAGCCAGTGAAGGCGTTTTCAGAGCGGCAGAGGAAATGTCTTAGTGGAACTCATCAATCAGTGTCCGTAGGGCTCTCTGAAATGTGAACACGGCTTGGATGCCAGGCCTGGTGCTCAGGAACAAGTAGCTTATAGGTAAAGAGAAGAAAAGCTTTGTATGGTGATGTGGTTTATAAGCAGTCTGATGGCGTTCCGGCATATGTGTGTGTGTGTGTGCTTGCCCGTGTGAGTGTGAGGGGAAATTAGGAGGCCACATTTAGTAAACCTCTTTAAGAGTCTTTTGAGGGCGAAAGGTAGATGTGTGTAGACTTGAGGATGGATGATGGGGAGCGGCCCCCTCTGCGCACCACTATACGACGTACTTGGTCAGATCTAAGAGGTACGAGGTCATGTCAATGATGTGGTCCACTATCCCAACGTTCTCCTGGTCGTTGGGCATACCCCGCTCGCTCTTCTCACACTGGTTGCCAGAGTAGCCGCTCTTACACAGGCACTTGTTAGGCTCCACGCAGACTCCTCCATTGCGGCAGGCTGGTTCACATTTGGCTACACTCACAGAAGGGCGAGACAGTGAAAACACTTTAAACTTTGTTTTATTTAGACGCACTCTGATTTCTAATAAGCAAAATTGTGGCAGATATTACAAAACATAATTTCCACATCTGGAATGAAATAACACATGGAAGATGGTTCATGTTATACGCTGAGGGCAACAGATTCACTCTTACCAGCTCGGCAGAATTGTCCTTCCCAGCTGGGGCTGCAGCAGCATTTGCCGGTGGGAGTACAGCGTCCATTCTTACAGTGTCTGGAACAAGCTGTCATGAGCAGCTCCGGTGGCTCCACCTGACGCTGGCATTCCTTAGGGGTGTGAGGCCTGCAACAAAACAGAAGAAAAAAAAAAGTAAGTATTCAGCATACAGAAGAGCCTCTCAATATGGTGATAAGCCACAGCGATGAAAAACAGACAATAACCTAAATCTCTGTACGACTGTTTCATTAAGACGATGTTAGCTTTTGGTCATGATGCACATTGTTAGAATTTATTATAACCAAATAAATAATTCAAGACATTTCAAGTTAATAACTGGAGAACATATTTCAACTCTCAATAACAATAATAATAAAATCTAATCAACGTTGTGTTGATTTATGAAGGGAAAATGTGGTTTGAAGGCATGTAGCTTTGGTATAATTCACTGTTTGGATGACTGCATGTCAAGACATGTGCGATATGTTGTTTAAATTCTACCTACTAATCAGCATCTGCCTCAAACAAATGAACTGCTGTTCTGTCCAAGACAGAAATCAGTCGTTCAGCGTCTACGGGTCGTTTAATTGGGCTTGCACAAGTTTGTTTAGAGGTTTGAGCCTCGCCCACAAACACATTTAGTTGCCAGATCACAACAGTTTCTACAAAGTTTCATGCAACCTTTTAAAAAATGTCCCGTTAAACAAAACGCAGAGACTAAACAAAAACAAAACACTGATCCAACTCATACTAGCTGAGCTTGACAGTAACACTATACCATGATTTAGCATAAGATTGTAGGAAATGTATTCTGTTTAAGCATCTAACACTCGACTGTGATGTATCGTGGTAGCTATTTATTTACCACAAAGCTATTTTTGAATGGTATAACAAGACAAATCCGCCATCACATGCTGCGGCCATGATCTCAGACAATTTTCGAGCCTATCAGGTTTTGTTGATATGTAACTTAAGTGGAAAAGCACTTTTGAAGTGAGGGACTTTAAGATGTAAACTTTTAACCTGCCAAGTTAAAAATTTATGTATTTGCTTCTGAAGGAGGCTTGTGTTTCTTTTTTCAGTGACATGCTGTGAAAGTGATGCTGGCTCTTTTTCTATGTGTTGCCAATTAATAGCAAGTTAATATTAAAGTGTACAGTTGAGACATAAGCTGCTTCATGTGTGCTTGCTTTTATTTTGACTTGTTATTTGAAGAACAAAACGACACACGGGGTTAAAGCAGGGCTCCCACAGATATGAACACGGCTTGGAAAATGCACACAGACACAAACAGAAACATCTCCACACCATATGTGTCAAGTTTGAACACCAGAGAAGCATATTGTGATCATTCCATATTAAGACAAACATCCAGACACGCACATCAGCAAATGGGCTGAAACAGAATTATTTCATATCACGCTCCACAAATCTGGAAATAATACAGTGAGTGCGTAATCAAGTTCGAATGTGAAGCGTCTGTTGGTGCCTATTACCCACCAGCCCACACACACACACACACACACTTGCTAGAGTGCACATTTGTGAAAGAGGAAGAAAAATAGATGTGTAAACATTTCTGCTGTACTGAACTACAAAATATTTTTGGACATTAAGACATGTGCACATGTGTCTGACACTGGACTCTTGTGGACCGGTGCTGGTATGAGAGGCGTGAGCAGTGAGGTCACTGAATGTGTGTGTGTGTGTAATTCTCGCTCCACGAGAGAACGGGCCTCATCAATCATGGCAGGGGAGCAAATGGTCAATCAGCAGGAGAAGCCAAAACTAGATTGAAGACTGTTGGAGTGAAATGCTAGAATGTTTTAATTATTATGCTTAAAGTTGTGGACTTGTGTGAACTGCTGGGTCGTAGATATCCTTTTGTCTCCATCTACCCCTTACTCAGAGGAGAGGAGACTAGAATGTGGATTATAGGGACATTCCAGCTACAGGTTCTGGTGTTCTTTGTCTCTAAAGGTGTGTGACTTTAGGGTCCCCGCTGAGATGACCCCTTGGTCTCCCCCCCCCCCCCCCCCCCCCCACACACACACACACATGAACACAGACAGACAGGCACATGCTCTGTTCACAGTCATGTCTGTGTGAAACTGTAATATGTTAATGATCCTATGTGTATTCATGTAACCGTAATAAAAGGCTGCAGGAGAAGGCCGGCTCTTTGTTGTTGGCTGGGAGCGGCCGGGAGCTTTCTGCTCCTGGACCCTTCTTCCCAACTTCTCTTGCGCAATTAAAAACCCGTTTAAGCTGTTTGTCTCCTTCTGTTCATGGTGAGAAGTCTCAGTACTAGCGAAGCCTGCGAGGAGCAGATCTAACATAAATTGGTCCTTCGAATGCCAATACATGGCCACCCACCGAGGAGAGCGAGGAGGATGCACTGAAGGCTGTCGACAGCCAGACGTCCGGGACGCCTGATGAAAGCCCTGGGACGTAAATTTGTAGCCAGGCCGGTGAGTTAGCATCTGAACTCCCCTCGGGTGGGTGACAATTGACGGGATCCTGAGATTCTCCTCATGAACAACAAGTGACACAACAGTAAGTAAAAAGAAAGTCTCTATCTAGATAGAGCGCGTCACCGTGACTGCGTGAGTTTCACGCGAGTCCGGGGGAGCGCTGATCGCGCGGTTTCATGCCGACCTAAAACCAAAGAAAAATAGCTCCGTAGCTGCGCAATTTCACGCGAGCACGAGAGTGCGTCGGTCGCACGGTTTCACACAGACCTGGGAAAGGCACCTTGGTTACTGCGCGGTTTCACGCGAGTCCGGGAGTGCAACAGCTGTGCGGGTTCACGCAGGCTTGGGGAAACTATAGGCCTATTCTTTATGACTGTTTGCGCACATGTGAATGAGTGTGTTTTGGGTAAAATTGCCCTGAGACTGTCTCGGGCGTCCCGAGTGTGTCTTGGGTTGAGGCTTTCACGAGTCAATGTGTGTGTCTTTGACAAGTCTAAGTGAGTCTTAGATGCTGAGTCTGTTTTGTGTGTGTTTGAGTGAGTAATTGTTGTTGTAATGGGTGACCAAATTAGTAAGACTGCCTCAGAAGGTGATGAAAATTTATGGAGAAATTTTCACCGGGCAGCACGCAGTATGTAGGACGTTGGTGTAAGAAAATGTAGGTTTTGAGGCAAGTTGGTAGAAGGTCAAAGTAAGATGGTTGTAGGGAAGTTAGCTGTAAGTGCAACTGGAAAAAGAGGGAAAGCTGAGCAGAGAGAAGATGGAGAGGCGAAGAGATTGAAAGTTGAGCATAGAGAGGCATTAGGAGGGGTGTTGAGCCCAAGACAGACTAGGCAAGTGAGTTAATAGGTTACTGTATGGGTGTGAAAACTGAAAAACCATGGGATAAAAAAAAGAAAAATGGGAAGAAGTGAAATTGTGCACAAAGTTGATGAACAAGTGAGTGTGAATGTTTTCTGACGTCACTGTGTGTGTTTGTACTCCAGAGTATGGAAGTTTGTGTGCAAAGCAGTCTCAAGCTGGGGCAGAGGTGGTGGTACTGCAGGCCACCACCAATAAATGAAAAAAAAAAGAAAAAAGAAAAGAAAATACAGCAGATTTGTTGATGACAAAAGAAATAACAATCTGAAGAGTGTTTGGTGTCTCTCAGCCTAAAACAACTACAGGCTCACTTTCTGTTTTGAGAGAGGAGAATTCAAAGAGAGGAGATGTGTGTTGTTTAAGCAATGATGAAAATGATGAAGTGTCTCAGTGTGTTAGTTGCAGGTGAAGAGCAGACCTGGATCAATCTCCACATGTGCAGCGGTCGGAACAAAATTATAGGTAACATCATTAGAAACACTCAGGCCGAATTTTGGCTGACTCGTTTTGCAGCTTAATTTCCATGTGTTCCTCATCTGAAAAGCAAGCTAGAAGGAAGCTAACTTCTACCTGTAGAAAGAAATGCAGTCCCAGAACAACGGCATGAATCACAGCAGTACAAGAGACACCAGCAAAGTGCTGTGCAGGAGGACCCTACAAGAAGCAGCTGTTAATGAAAGATGGCATCAGCAGAGATAAACACCATCAACATGAGTGGATTGGATTTAATGTGTTTCCAGCAAGCTACAACTTCACTGTGTGTGAAGGACTTTTGAGGAGACTGCCTGAGTTGGACATTTGCCACTTTTGGAGCAAAATGGCAAGATGAGACATGAAGACAAAGATGAAGGCTGACTGCCACTGGACTGCTGCTGGGGGAGAGGAGACCACAGAGTGGAATAAGAAGCAGGTGAGGACACGCAGAGGAAGGCTGTTATTTAGTGCAGGAACTCAAATTTGGGTTAGCAAACCTGGGAAGAAGGAAACTGACTGCTTAAAGTGAGAAATTGAGAAGGAGTCTGAAGCATTGCAAGAAGAGAGAGCTAAACAAAACCACACATATGAACAAAAATGCATTAACCCTACTAACACATACACAAATAAAATGAAGCTCATGAAGATAAAATAGGATTTTAAGCATGCATTTCTGTTACCATCATCTTGTCCAGTACACTTAGTGAGATGAGAAGTGATACATAGACTAGTGGACTAGTATTATAGTAGGAAAGATGATTGAATCATTGCAGGGGTGAACAGAATGCTGCAGAGGGATCTTGCATGAGTGTAGATTAATAGATCATGGAGTTTCTTTATTCTGATGTGTGGAGGAAGGTTTTAACAGGGCACACATCTGAAAGTTTTGGCTGATAGATGAATGTTTTGGAGATTAATCTGGCTGAGATTTTTCTTTTGTTACAAAGTTGAACCTGCCAATTAGGTTTGGTATGATTTACCCTCCTGAGATGAAGAGTGTGTGTCATGACTTAACAAGGCCTTTTCTTTTACTTTTTTGTTTTAGTTTTTTACTTTAAGAGTGCAATGAAAGTTTGGTAATTTTCTCTATTTTGAGCAGATCTGCATGATCGGGATTGAAAGCGCTACACAAAAGTGTCGA
>VUQR01014010.1:68756-80035 GCA_015108515.1 Hemichromis elongatus | reverse complement strand
GGTTCCTGGTAATAGAATAAATGTGCTTACCATATTAGAACATGAACACAACACTTAAATTAGAATAAAATACTTCAGGATTAAATACAGATATATTCAGCAGCTTAGGAGGTGTAAGCTGTTGAAGGACCAAAATATGGACTGACAATGTTTTTGAAATGTGCAAATCACATGTTGATGGCTGTGGGAGTCACATCTTCTGAATAGTCATATAAAGACACCCCAATCCTCCTTTTTCTGATAACAGAAAATGTTGGAGTCATTTTAGCATGTAGCACATAACCCATTTGCATCAACATGACACTAAAAACAATGATTTTAAAAACTGTCTTAATATACCAAAGCTTAGAAGTATTTTGGATTTATGTCATGACAGTGTGGTGTCAGGAAAAAAATGGGCAAAGGGAGAACAAAGGATCTGGCACTGGATGCCAACCAGGGATGTTATGGTTCATAGTCAGGTCACCAGGCTGCCCCACATTTTAATGTTTATATTGGTGCTCATGTATATTTCCTTCTATGGCGGATTATATATCAAAACTTTAACATTTTCTTCTTTTTTTCTCTTTTTCTTGTTATTTAGCAAAATAGTTTTTGCATCTTGGTGTTACTCTGGACTGCGTAACAGGAGTTACTAAATGTAGATACCTTACCTGAGTTGAATCTCAAAAGTGCTTTTATGGTCCTTTGATTTACTAGTTTACTGGGAGACCTTAATGTGTATATCAAGCAAAATGATATTAAAACATGGTATTTCAAAAAAAGGGATCATATTAACCCTATTAATGTTCTAGATTGCGTACTGAAACACACATGCATATGCATCTCCAGAATCGGTCGAAGTTTACACACGCTTCTCTCACTCAACCGTTTGAAGTGACAGCCATGTCGTGCATGAGGTGTATTTATGGATAGCCCATAGTGTGCCAGCACGGAAATTCCTCTCATACTAGGAAACATCTGGCCAAATTTTATCTCTTGTATCTTTAGTCTCATCTGAAGATGCCAGCAAATAGTTACACAGTTCTACTAACTGTAGAACACCAGTAGAGTCTGGCATCCCAATACCACGGACTGAGAATACTTTTAAAGTCTGTTATTATAACATAGATTGTTAGAGATCTCAGGTATACATTCATATGAAACCCACTGAGATTTTATCTTGCATGCTTGGCAGAGTAAGGAAATACAAGCTCACAGGAATTACAACGCAGGTCAGTGTAAAATATTAAATTGTAAAATAAGGAAGGGCCCTTTTTGTTGATCTTCTGTGATAGAGTGACAGATCTGTCATGAGTAATGGTATGTGAACTTCGTGCATCAAGATGTACTCTGGTGACCTTGCCTCTACTGTCCTCTACAGGCTGTGAAAGAGGCTTCCAATTGCATGACAAGCCGTGAAGGAAATGAGATAATCTCTTTCAGTCTCCTGCCTTTCTCTTACTGACATGGTTCTTAAATTGTTTCATGTTGTTTTTCCTGATCCCGTTTGCACGGCAGGGGGTGGAGCTGTTAAGTGAGAAGTCTGTCACGAAGTGAAACACATACACACACACGTAGCAGACACCGAGATATGTGTGTGTGCGCACGTGTATGTGTATGTATATTTTTTATCTATATGTCTATATCTAATATATATATATATATGTATATATATATGTATATGTATGTATATATATGTATATATATATGTATATGTATGTGTGTATATATATGTATATGTATGTGTGTATATATATGTATATGTATGTGTATATATGTATATATATATATATGTATATGTATGTATATATATGTATATATATATGTATATGTATGTGTATATATATGTATATGTATGTGTGTATATATATATATATATATATATATATATATATATATATATATGTATGTATATGTATGTGTATGTGTATATATATATGTGTATGTGTATATGTATGTATATATGTATGTATATATATATAGACATGTCAAGCCCAAACAGGCCCCCACTGTCAGCCTGCACTCTGTAATTATCCCTACAGCTTTGTACCCCTAGACATTTCACCTCTGACCTCTAATTGTTATACCTTTCATAATGACGTGCAGCCACGCGATGGTTCAACAGTCAGTGAGGAGCACCAGCCTGTACATGAATGCTAAGATAATTCATGTATGCTCAAAAACTTGGAGAAATATAAACACCTACTAAGTATGTGATGGTTTGTTGGCAGGGCCCTTTGATCAGGTAAGTAAAAACCTGGGTGGGATTCACAAAACAAATTAAAGGACGCAATGCTTTGCACTGGGAAAGTCTGACAATTAGCACCCTCTGCTGGTGGCACTGTGTAACTGGTTTTGAAAAGTCAGAATCGGAATCATCTTTATTTGGCAAAGTTTGTGCACACAAGCAGGGAATTTGAGTTTGGCTCTACTCTTGAGTGGTAAGTAGTTAGTGCCTCAGAAGGCTTCTGGATTTCAAACTACTGTTGGCTGGGTCTTCCTTTGTGGGTTGTGCCTGTGTCCCTTTTTCACAATTACTCAAGCTTCCCTTTGCAATGCAACAATATGCATGTGCGATTAACAGGAGATTCAAAGTTGGAATTGGTATGAGTGTGGTCTCTCTGTTTTGGCCTTTTTTGTTTTTTTGTTTTTACCCAGTGTCCTCTGGGACAGGCTCCTGGCGGTACACTTTTAGGACTTCTTAGGGCTTCCACATCTGCTTTATTTATTTTTGCTCTTTCTTCCTGATGTTGCTGTCCACACAGGTATTGCCACATTCAGAAAAAAAATTATTGATCAAATGGAGATTTCACCATGTGGAATGTGGAGACTATAGTTGCTGTTTCAAGAAAACTGCCATGGCTGCTATACCCTCTATAAAATGCATTGTGTAGAAAAGTTAGTGAATTTCTATTTCAGAATCTGTTTTACTTTGGTTTTAGAAGGAAATGATCTCTCCTTTAGCACATAAACACAGTATAGTGATCAGTATAGGGTGCAGAAACATGCATCTGGTCAAATGGAAAAAAAAGACAGGCAAACAAGGAAGAGTGGATTTGTACAAAATAAAATGGCTGGCAGTGGACAGATGCAGGGGTATCAATGGTTACAAAAAAACAGGATGTATGTTGTATCACAAGTCATGATAAGATGGCTGATCGATTTGTTTCACTAACTCATCTAGCAAGGAATTTTGTAGAGAGCATAGCAGCTGTGGCTGTTTGTCTTGAAACAACAACTGTGATCGTCACATTGTGACTTTATTCACAAAATAATCAGTAATATATATGTTTGTTTTTTAACGTGGCTCTCATTTTCCTTTGTAACTTGGGCTACATGCTTTGTTGAAAACCAACTAATTATTACATCTTTTGAAAATGATGGACAACAAAATTGCAAACCACAAAAAAACTACATTAAGACAAACTTTGACAAGCACTGAGTTGACCCTTTTCATAATGTCCTTAAAAAAATAAAATAAAATAAAATAAATGTCCAGCCTTCTTCTTGTCTGTCTTGCTGGCTCAGCCTCCAATTATAAAAAATGTTCAACATTCTTATTGAATATGGTCATAATGAACCCATTAAACAAGTGACTTTAAAGATTATTAGTTGTCCTTTTTTTACTTTTAAAAATCATTTACATCACTTCATATTATTTCTAAGTGGTGCGTACCATGTGATTTCTATTTGTTAAATGTTTTTGTTTATTAAAATTGAGCTTCTTTAATTTTACAACTTTAACAATACCATACACATATATCTTTATTTTCTGAAGACCCCCTCAGAGGTTAGCTGCACAGTCAGAGTTCATGGCTGGATGCCACAGGCAGGTGCTGAGGAGAGTAACAGCGCAGGGCCTGGGTCCTTATACCAGTGCCCTGGAGGCAAACTGTGAGTGGCACAGCAGAGCTTTCGTGAACAGACTCAGGAACAGGAAGAGATGTAGACGATAAAGTCCGTCGTTTGAAGTGGTTCTGCTCAGAGGCACAGCTCAGAGACTCAGACATAAAGGCTCACGCTGCATCTTTCTCACTCCATGTCCTGCACGCACACCGTTCACTCTCGCATCCACATGAAAGGCAGCAAAACAGGGCTTGCAGTGGTCAAAGCATCAGTTTTCAAAATTTAAGTTGCTCCGTTTTATTGTCTGTACCATTGTTGAGAGTTCAAGCAAGGCTCATCCCAGCCATGAGGTTAGGAATTATGTACATGCTAACACTTTGACCACCAGCATATTTTATCCTCTTAACAAAGAGTCAGGCTTGATATGTTGCTTGCTGGGATCAAGTAATTGTTACTATGAGGTGGACGTCAAAGGTCAGGTATTGAGCATGTGATCTCCTTTTCCTGAGCCCCACTCTACAAAATCTGCTTCCCCGCTGGAATGAGGAGGACTGTCCAGAGAGATTCCCCGCTGCTCTCCAAACACCTTCTCTTGCAGTTCGATTATGTCATTTCGGATGTCAGCCATCATTAGCAGAAGAAAGTCGAAGGAGCCAGGTGGACCCTAGAGACAAATGAGAAATTGATTGATTTGTAATTAATTGTGCACATGCAGCCTGAAAAGTGAAGGAAAAGCTGAAGACACTGAAACAGTGCAGCTCCTTGCGTGGTCACTTAATCATTCCTCCATAACTAGTTTACTGTTTTCATGGCAGCTGTAAGCACACCCTTTCTTCTAGACTTAAATCTATGGTGTTGCAGCTACAGAGGGATTTAGCAAGTAGCTGTCTGCTAGTATTTGGGGTGGCTGTAGCTCAGGTGGGAAAGTGGGTCACGGGAAGGTTGTTGATTCGATCCCAGTCTGCATGCCAAATATCCTTGGCAAAGATACTAACCCCAGGTTGCTTTCGGATGCATCCATTGGAACATGAATGTTAGCAATAGCACTGAAAACCGAGAAGGGTGCTTGTGTGATTGGGTGAATGAACATGTTGTATAAAGCACTTTCAGTGCTCAGAGTAGAAACGTGCTATATAAGAACCTTACCATTTACCACCTTTTGCCCGTGTTTGTGGCATTTGTTACTTTAAAACATGTTCAGTGAAACTATCTAAAAATAATATGGACTATTTGTACAACAGACTCTCCAAAAAGTCTGTGTTCTAGTTTTCATGGTAAAGTTTTTGTATGCTTTTTTTTTTTGTTATATTGCACTAATTAGCAGGTATTGGGTGTCTAAATGATGCACACAAAATGTGTATGTATGCAGCTTGTTAACCAACCTTACCAGTCTTAGCTTTTTCACCCTCTTATCCAAATACGATCACATCTAGCACCTAAAATGTTTAGACTAAAGCTTCACGCCAGGGCTTTGTAAACCAGTAGCTATGCCCATGTTTGATATAGTCCGTTATAATCCAAATAATAAACTTACAGGTGGACCTCGGGGACCTGGAGCTCCTCTGTCACCCTGTAGATGAGAAACAGCACACACTGAGTTTGAACCCTTTAAACTGTATTCAGCTTGCTTTCAGTGCAGGGTATAGTAACAGTGCATTTGAAATGACAATGACACAGACAGCCACAAGATGGCGACTGGCAATGGTGACACAAAGAATGCAGAGACACATAAGCAAAATAAAGTTGCCATAACGACCTTTAATCCATCTCTTCCTGGTGCCCCGGGTGGTCCCTGTATAAATGATTGAGAGGTTTAAGAACAGCAGGTTTTCTTTTAATCACATTGACATTGACCTGCTTAAACTATTATCACACACTTCATCTATTCAACAGCTACCTCTTTCCACTGCTGCAGTGCTGGTGCCTGACACAGAACAGATTTTCTCAAGGCAAAAAACTTTATTTATCGCAAGTAGTGACTACTGATATCGGTGTCTATTGGAGGCTCTACTGTAAAAAAACAAAAACAAAACAAAAACAAAAACTTGTGGATTCCAGGTACAGTCTTCTTCAGACCGAGTCTTACCATAGTAAATTCTGCAACTTATGCTACCAACGTTACTTGTAGGATTTGGTTGCTAATCCACTAGAACTGGATTAATAAATAATTCTCTACAAACACCAAGACAGAACTGGATGTGTCCCAGCACCTGTTCTGTCACCAGTGGAAAAGAGTTATTAGCTTTATGAACTGACAGGAGGACATAAGGCCTGTAAGAACACCTAAATTATGGTGCCATGTGCTTCTCTTACCACTGCCCCCCTGCGGCCTCTCTTTATATGCTTTAGGTCAGGCTCTGGACCCATGGGTCCCATGTCTCCCCGAGGGCCAGGAGGTCCAGGAGGGCCCCTTTCCCCAAGGTCACCTCTCATTCCAGGTTGCCCTGGGTGTCCTGGTAGGGACAGAAGAAAAACATTAACCTTTAAGTCTCAATAGCATCAGAATAATATAAAGCATATAATAAATATCGCAGCATAAATATAATTAAAAAACTGGAACTCACTTGTAAATTAGAGTATTTGTTCTTGTATTTTGTTTTTATTTGTTCAGAATGTTTCATTTGATTATTTTCCAGTAAATCTTTTAAAAAGGTAACTAGCCAAAATATTATCCCCCGTAATACAGTGTCTGTAGTTAGGGGTGGATCTGTCTCTCTTTCCATCAGTTTCATATTACCTGGGACACCAGGAGCCCCTGGAGGGCCAGGAAGACCAGAAAGGCAAGGCCCATCGGGTTTTTTTCCTGCTCTTCCCAGACTTGGTTTATTACTGCTGTTGGCCAGACCAGGTACCTTCAAAAGAATAGAAGAAAGTCTAAACTAAAATGAATTTAAAGGTCAGGTGTGCGGTCAGACACATATTGACAGTTTGACTGTGTTTGCTCCTCGAACTACAACTTCTATGAAATCCTCAATACTTTTGTAACTATTAAGTCTTGCTCACCTTTTAGCCACCATTATTTAGAATACAAGGTCTAACTGACAGACTAGAAGAGTTCAGAAGTGAATGCTTGGTTCAGTCATTTGGTTTAATTGCTTTAACATAGAGACGTTACCTGGTTGGGTGAGTGTGTATTTCCCAGCTGGCTTTTCAGTTGGAGCAAACTATTTCTCATGTTCATAAAATCTTGACAGGTGAATGAGCAGGTACCAGAACTCATCAAGGTATCTGACTTCCCTGATGAACTCACTGCAAGAAAAAAACAAAATAAAAGTCATTCAACTCTACTGCATCCAGTTTAGTTAAATAGGAAAAAAAACCGTTCAATTTTTTGAATTCATAGGAGTTTAAATAGTTTTGATGTTCACCGATTTTTGTTCTTGTGTTCATACTTTCTTTCTTTTTTCCCTCTTTTATGTCTGTCGGTTAATTTTTTTAACTTTCATTTTTTTCACTTCCTGTTTTATTTTGGTACTTCTCTGACTTGAGTGTTGCTTCAGCCTTAACTTCCAATCTCTGCTTTCCTTCCATTTTTTCCTGGTTATTTCCTTCTGTGTTTTTCCTTCACGAGTGTTTGATCTTCATCTTTTCGCCCTTGGATTTTCCGTCTTCCCTCTATCAGTTGCCAGTTTGTTGGGCCTGTATTTGTTTTTTTGTTTTTCCTGTTGTCGTGCTCCTGTTTTTGTTTTGTTGTTGTTTGTTTTGCATAAGCTAATAAAATGGGTTCTTGTCATTTACTTTGCATCCTAAATTTGGGTCTTCTGTCACCCATCTACTCACAGTTGCACAGTTATTCAAACAACTTTTTCTATTCAACCTCACAAAATTACAAAATTACATGATTCTATTTTAAAAGTTAATCATCTATCTTTGCCATAATGTAATCTGCCCTGCCACCAGCTCTTATTTCAAACAGCCAGGGGCCTAAAAGTATCTGCTACAAGTCAAGTTATTTATAAGCACATTTGAAAACAACACAGGTTGACCAACGTGCTCTCCAACTATATGGAACAAAACAAAGCGGGGAAAACTAGAAGACGAAAAAGAACAAATAAGAAGAAGAAAACTAACGAGAAAAAAAACATAAGGCTCAAATTATATGATGACCAGTGATGGCGCAGAAACTTACAGTTGTGTATGGGGATGCAAGAGCGCTGATCCGATGCAAGTATGTAACCGCTGCGACAGCGACACTCAAAGCTGCCCACTGTGTTCACACACTCGTGATCACACAGGCTGCTGCCTGGGGCCTCGCACTCATCAATGTCTGCATTTTTTTATGTGACAGAGACAGAAAAGGGAAGAGAGTGGTAGAGATAAAGTTAGTTTACAGTCTCAAGTAAAATTTGAATGCTTATTTTAGTCAGGTTCATCTTTTATTGAAGAATTTGAAAGATGAAAGTCCACTTTGAGGTCTTAACTGTAATTAAGAGCTTTTTACAGTAACCTTTCCAGATCTAAGCCCAGAGTATTAGAGAGAAAATGTTTTGCTGCAAAAAAACCACAAGGGGGAGCTATTTCACCTGTTTAGTTCCACACCACACTTGTTACTTAGATCACTTTTGAGAATAAATAAGTGTGGTGCAGTGAAGCACAAATAGCCTATGCCAAAAGCATATTAAATTATTGATAATGAAAACTGACCCAGGCAGTATGGAGATTTGTGGTTGCGGTGTCTTTCTCGGTCAAAGCGATATCCAGGATAGCACGTGCAGACAACTCGTCCAAAGTTATCAGTGCACTGCTGCTCGCAAGGTGACGCAGCACACACATCCACACCTACACAGAGATGAGCCAATGGAGTGTGGATGAGCATTTTATGCAGCTTCAGTACTGCTTTGTTTAATTCATAGAGCAAATAAAAAAAACATCTTAATAAGGGCTTACACATATATCACAGGAGGATAAGTGCAACATATAAAAACATATACAAGCAAAACACATAGAAAGTATTGTACAAAATTTCTATGCAAGCCATTTCATTATATTTCATGTAACTCATATCTATAAGTATTTGGAGTTTCCTCTGTATTCAAAACAAACAAGCTGTGTGTTTTGAAGTGTGTTTTGTAAGCTTACATTAGTGCAGACTCTGCATTACATGGCTTAATTCAATTTCATTCAGTTCAATTTTTTTTTTAACAGCAATTAATCCCAAATCACAATGAATGTTGAAGTTTTTATACCCCACTGCAACCTAGAGTTGCTTGCTTGTTCTCCTGCTGTTTATCTGTATCCACATCCTGGGAGGGGCAGTCAAAGCAGAGACACCCAGACCACCCTCTCCTCAAACACCTCCTTCAGCTCTTCTAAGGTTGAAACAAGGAAACCAAGCACGAGACGTAATGTCTCCAGCATGTCCTGGGTATGCTCAAGGGTCTCCTACTGGTAGGACATATCCAAAACACCTCATCTAGGAGGCACCCAGGAACCACCTCAACTGGCTCCATACAATGTAATGGAATATCAGCTGTCCTCTGAGAGTAGTTGATGTGTAGTTTGGGTAGAATATAACTGAAATCTTACATCAGACTGCGTTAAACTTGTGTGCTATGAGGCCAAAGGAACCATTAAAATGAACCATTAAAATTCACAGTTATTTTATCTCTTCTCTGGGTCTGCATCCGTCCTTCATGGGGTCATAGAAGAACAGCACCTCCTAGTGGCTGATACTAATGACTGTTACCATCTGGAAGCACAGGTTTATAGTTTTAGAAAGAAACTTGTCTATGCTTTTCACCAGCCCATGAGATAATGGCCATGAAAGCTGACAACTTTCACAAGCATGAGATGTTTATTATGGAAAATAACAGTTGTCAGTTGTCTTTGCCAAGACAGTATGATTTTTTTATGTGCTGTTTGTTTCAGGTGACTGGAGTGTACAAGCTGTATGAAAGGACTGCTAAACTGACAAAGGTGTTCCACATTATGTTTTGTACAGTTTGTTATGTTTATAAACTGCTTTAGAGGAAAACAAAATTGCTTCAGATTTGAAACATGTGGATCCAGATGTGAGAGTTTATGAGCAAAGCTTAGGTGATAGAGCAAATGGTTTACCTACTTTCAGGTATGCACTGGCCCATCACAAACCTGAATCCTTTACAGCATTTCCTCCTGAAAGAAGAAAAGGAGAATAATCAAATGTCTGTGTTTTTAACACCATTTTCAGATCCACAGGGAAAAACATTTTATTTTATTTTTTTTATACATGAGAAGAGTGATACCGCTGTTATATCTGTTTGATAAATAAAAAGCCATAGCCAATGTTGATTCGCTCAGAGGGAAACAGATAAGCTCCATATGTAATAAAAAGTCTGCCAACCAGCATTTCTACAGTGTTATACGGCAAAATAAATAAACAAATGTTTCAGTGGATGTTGACTTTGTAACTGTCTGATTACATGATGCAATATGTAACAGAGTGGTAAATGAAGTTAGTGATGAAACAGCAAAAACAGGATAACTATTATGAATGAATCTGCATTTGAACTGTATACTGCTCTTAGACCAGGTGTCTCAAACTCGCGGCCCGCGGGCCATTTGCAGCCCACATTACCTCTATTTGTGGCCCGCATATTGATGTGAAGAAATATTTTTTAAAATTATCGAAAAATGATTTAATATGAAGGCAATACGAGCAGAGTGTTGCGGAGTGTCTTAGACAAATAGTCAGAATCAAAAAGTAAGTGCATCGCACAGATGAAAAACAGACCTGCATGATCCACGTTTCTAAGCAAATGTGATTTGTTCTCCATCAAGGAGCAATGGCTATTTTAATTAGTAAAAAGCCGAGAGGCAAAATCGATTTGAACCGGCGGAACAAACTGTGGAAAGATCAGTGTTGTGCCAAGGTTTCACCGACAAAATTTGTTCCCTCTGTGTCGTAAACGTTTGCTAGGCACGGAGTGCGGATCCAGGTTACTCTGCCTCCATTACAGATAATTAGACGTGAAAAATGAGTGTTGTTACATTACCATTCATTTTGAGGGTTACAACAGAAAATTATGTATTTATTGTTCTCACGTGGTATCGGACGGGATTATGTTAACAAACGAAGGACATTTTGCCTGATGATTATTTTCATCCTCCTGTAACTTTACTGTATAAAGAGCTAAAACCTCCAAAGCTTCAGGAGTAGTTAGTCGTTAGAAGTGTTTGTGAACTAAAAATCAAGAATGTGGGATACTGTTTGTCCGTGATTTGGACAGCCCAGTGTGCTCCCAACGCAGGGGGAACAAATTCTGCTGGGATACCTACCTTGGCACCATCGTTGTGCAGGTGAAACCAAAGGAAAGACGTGCTTCATCATATTTTCTAGTCTTTGGTGCGGAAGCATATTTGGCAATGTTTCAACCCCTGCTTTGCGTTTGTGTGGGAGCCCTGTCAAAAACCTGTCCATTATGCTAGCAAGGTCCAAGCATTCTTTTTTTTTTTTTTTTTTTAACACCCCC